>CM059451.1:28007228-28185563 GCA_030390025.1 Squalus acanthias
CTGCGGTTCATTTCTAGAGGGATAGAATTGAAAATCAGAGAAGTTATATTAAACTTGTATCGAACCTTGGCTAGACCACACTTGGAGTACTGTGAACAGTTCTGGTCTCCATATTATAAAAAGGACATAGAAGCACTGGAGAAGGTGCAAAAAAGATTTACTAGAATGATACCAGAACTGAGAGGTTATACCTATCAGGAAAGATTGAGCAGGCTGGGACTCTTTTCTCTAGAAAAGAGAAGACTGAGGGGTGACCATATAGAGGTCTTTAAGAGTATGAAAAGGTTTGATAGGGTAGACGTAGAGAAGATGTTTCCACTTGTGGGGGAGACCAGAACTAGGGGCCATCAATATAAGATAGTCACTGATAAACCCAATAGGGAATTCAGGAGAAACTTCTTTACCCAGAGAGTGGTGAGGATGTGGAACTCGCTACCACAGGGAGTGGTTGAGGCGAATAGTATCGATGCATTTAAGTTGAAGCTGGATAAACACATGAGGGAGAAAGGAATAGAAGATTATGCTGATAAGGTTAGATGAAGAGGGGGGTGGGAGGAGGCTCGTGTGGAGCATAAACACCGGCACTTTGGGCTGAATGGCCTGTTTCTGTGCTGTAAATACTCTAAGTTTATTTATCTAAATGATTTATCGTACATATGCATATAAAATGGACCAGCAGTCATTGATGCAAACAAACAGGAAAAAAGAAAGATGTGTGCACATGGATAGCACTACACATAACTGGGGTTGGTGTTAGTTTATGACAGTTGGCTACAGGGCAAGCAAGGGAGAAATGGGGTATGTAAGGCTTTGGGTTTCAGTGGGCTTGGGAGTTGAGGAGGTGATCAGGAGAGTTCGGGTAGCTGCCCAAGAACTCCTGCCTGTTCTGGACTGTGGTTCAGAATATTACAGTTGAGTTCTTTTATACCACATAGCTGACTTTTGCCAAGTTCTGCATTAAAAATCTGTGAACCACAAAGTCTTTCCATTAACTGATGGCACTTTTCCATACATTCCAACTTCATATCTTGTGAGCTCTGCCAAAGGTTCCAAGGAAAGTCGAAAATGAAGAGGCTCCAGTTGCATCCAGAGCTGATAAAATTCAGGATGTCAAAGGTGTCGGCTTCTTTTTGTGCCAAAGCCCTAAAGTACAACAAATTGACCTAAAAGTTTTCCTCTTCCCATGCCCACACCCACGATGGAAAGCCAGCCAGGAAACATTGGGAAGGAAAGGGATTGGTTGCAATGTACTGGACAAAATCTCCATGTGGGCCCAATTCAGCTTCAATGCACCCTTCACCATAGGTTGGACCAGGGTGGAGATGTGTAGCTCTGAATAGAACAGCAATTTGCATTTGCATAGCACCTTTAACATAGGAAAATGCCCCAAGGTGCTTCACAGGAACGTAATCAGACAAAAGTTGACACCGAGCCAAAGGAGGAGATATTAGGGCGGGTGACCAAATGCTTGGTCAAAGAGGTAGGTTTTAAGGAGTGTCTTAAAGGAGGAGAGAGAGGTGGAGAGCTTTAGGGAGGGAATTCCAGAGCTTAGGGTCGAGACAGCTGAAGGCATGGCCGCCAATGGCGAGGTGAAGGAAGTGGGAGATGCACAAGACCAGAGTTGGAGGATTGCAGAGTTCTTGGAGAGTTGTTGAACTGGTAGAGGTTATAAAGATGGTGAGAGCCATGGAGGGATTTGAACATAAGGATAAGAATTTTAAAATCGAGGCATTGCCGGACTGGGAGCCAATGTAGGTCAGCAAGCACAGGGATGATGGGTGAACGGGACTTGGTGCAAGTTAGGGTACGGGCAGCAGAGTTTTGGATGAGTTCAAGTTTTTGGGGGGTATCAGATGGGAGGCCGGCCAGCCAGGAGAGCATTGGAATAGTCGAGTCTCGAGGAACAAAAGCATAGATGTTGGTTTCAGCAAAAGATTGGCTGTTACAGGGGCAGAGGTGGGTGATGTCATGGAGGTAGATGTAGGCGGTCTTTGTGGTAAGGGGTTGGAAGCTCAGCTCAGGGTCAAATAGGACGCAGAGGTTACAGTCTGGTTCGGCCTGAGACAGTTGCCAAGGAGCAGGATGGAACTGGTGGCCAGGGAACTGAGTTTGTAGTGGGGACTAAAGATAATGGCTTCGGTCTTTACAATGTTTAATTGGAGGAAATTTCTGCTCAACCAGTACTGGATAGAATCATAGAATGGTTACAGCACAGAAGGAGGGCATTGAGCCCGTGCCGGCTCTCTGCAAGAGCACTTCAGCTAGTCCCACTCCCCCGCCCTTTCCCCGTAGCCTTGCAAATTTCTTTCCTTCAGGTACTTATCCAATTCTCTTTTGAAAGCCACGATTGAATCTGCCTCCACCACCCTCTCAGGCAGTGCATTCCAGATTATAACCATTCGCTGCGTAAAAAAGTTTTTCCTCATGTCGCCTTTGGTTCTTCTGCCAATCACCTTAAATCTGTGTCCTCTGGTTTTCGACCCTTCTGCCAATGGGAACAGTTTCTCTCTATCTACTCTGTCTAGACCCTTCATAATTTTGAACACTTCTATCAAATCTCCTCTCAACCTTCTCTGCTCTAAGGCGAACAACCCCAGCTTCTCCAGTCTATCCACGTAACTGAAGTCCCTCATCCCTGGAACCATTCTTGTAAATCTTTTCTGCACCTTCTCTAAGGCCTTCACATCCTTCCTAAAGTGCGGTGCCCAGAATTGGACACAATACTCCAGTTGAGGCCGAACCAGTGTTTTATAAAGGTTCATCATAACTTCCTTGCTTTTGTACTCTATTTATGAAGCCCAGGATCCCGTATGCTTTCACCTTCAATGATTTGTGCACATATACTCCTAGGTGTCTCTGTTCCTGCCCCTTCTTCAGAATTGTACCATTTAGTTTATATGTCCTCTCCTCGTTCTTTCTACCAAAATGCATCACTTCACACTTTGCGTTAAATTTCATCTGCCACGTGTATGCCCATTCCACCAGCCTGTCTATGTCCTCTTGAAGTCTATCACTATCCTCCTCACTGTTCACTATACTTCCAAGTTTAGTGTCATCTGCAAATTTTGAAATTGTGCCCTGTACACCCAAGTCCAAGTTATTAATATATATCAAGAAAAGCAGTGGTGCTATTACCGACCCCTGGGGAACACCGCTGTATACCTCCTTCCAGTCCGAAAAACAACCGTTCACCACTACTCTCTGTTTCCTGTCACTTAGCCAGTTTCGTATCCATGCTGCCACTGTCCCTTTTATTCCATGGGCTTCAACTTTGCTGGCAAACTTATTATGTGGCACTTTATCAAACGCCTTTTGGAAGTCCATGTACACCACATCAACCGCATTGCCCTCATCAACCCTCTCTGTTACCTCATCAAAAAACTCAATTGGGTTAGTTAAACACGATTTGCCTTTAACAAATCTGTGCTAGCTTTCCTTAATTAATCCACACTTGTCCAAGTGACTGTTAATTTTGTCCCGGATTATCGTTTCTAAAAGCTTCCCCACCACCGAGGTTAAACTGACTGGCCTGTAGTTGCTGGGTTTATCCTCGCACCCTTTTTTGAACAAGGTGTAACTTTTGCAATTCTCCAGACCTCTGGCACCACCCCCGTATCTAAGGAGGATTGAAAGATTATGGCCAGTACCTCTGCAATTTCCACCTTTACTTCCCTCAACATCCTAGGATGCATCCCATCCGGTCCTGGTGACTTATCTACTTTTAAGTACAGCCAGCCTTTCTAGTACCTCCTCTATCAATTTTTATCCCATCCAGTATCTCCTCTACCTCCTCCTTTACTATGTCTATGGCAGCATCTTCTTCCTTGGTAAAGACAGATGCAAAGTATTCATTTAGTACCTCAGCCATGCCCTCTGCTTCTATGCGTAGGCCTCCTTTTTGGTCCTTAATCGGCCCCACCCCACCCCTCCTCTTACTACCCGTTTACTATTTATACCCCTATAGAAGGCTTTTGGATTCCCTTTTATGTTAGCTGCCAGTCTATTCTCATACTCTTTGCCCCTCTTATTTCCTTTTTCACTTCACCTGTGAACTTTCTATATTCAGCCTGATTCTCACTTGTATTCTCAACCTGACATTTGTCACACGCCCCCTTTTTCTGCTTCATCTTACTCTCTATCTCCTTCGTCATCCAGGGAGCTCTGTCTTTGGTTGCCCTACCTTTCCCCCTCGTGGGAATGTACCTCGACTGTACCTGAACCATCTCCTCTTTAAAGGCAGCCCATTGTTCAATTACAACTTTGCCTGCCAATCTTTGATTCCAATTTACCCGGGCCAGATCCGTTCTCAACCCACTGAAATTGACCCTCCTCCAATTAAGTATTTTTACTCTAAATTGCTCCTTGTCCTTTTCCATAGCTAACCTTATGATACAATGATCACTTCCCTAAATGTTCCCCTACTGACACTTGCTCCACTTGACCCACCTC
This sequence comes from Squalus acanthias, assembly GCA_030390025.1. Classification (NCBI taxonomy): domain Eukaryota; kingdom Metazoa; phylum Chordata; class Chondrichthyes; order Squaliformes; family Squalidae; genus Squalus; species Squalus acanthias. The sequence continues at coordinate 28,011,678 of CM059451.1, forward strand.
ATTCCCCAGAACCAGATCCAGCAATGCCTCCTTCTCATTGGGCCAGAAACGTACTGATCAAGAAAGTTCTCCTGAACACACTTCAGAAATTCTTCCCCTTCTCTGCCCTTTACACTATTCCTATCCCAGTCTATATTAGGATAGTTGAAGTCCCCCATTATCACTACTCTATAGTTATTGCACCTCTCTGTAATTTCCCTGCAAGTTTGCTCCTCTATATCCTTCCCACTAGTTGGTGGCCTATAGAATACACCTAGTAGTGGAATGGCACCTCTATTGTTTCTTAACTCTAACCAAATAGATTCTGTCCTTGACCCTTCCAGAACATCCTCTCTCTCCAGCACTGCAATATTCTCCTTAATCAATACTGCCACCCACCTCCTATCTTTCCTGAACACCTTATATCCAGGAATATTCACTACCCAATGCTGCCCTTTTTTGAGCCAGGTCTCCGTTATTGCCACGACATCATATTCCCATGTGGCTATTTGCACCTGCAGCTCACCAACCTTATTTACCACGCTTCGTGCGTTTACACACATGCACTGTCAACCTGTCTTAGGCCTTCTTTATATTCTCTCTTTGTCTTACTCCACCTAATACCGTACTATTTCTTACTCTAGTGCTATCTATCTCTCCCAATCCTTTGTGCACCATGTTTCTCCTTTCTAATGCTACATCCTGGTGCCTATCCCCCTGCCAAATTAGTTTAAACCCTCCCCAACAGCACTAGCAAACCCCCCTGTGAGGATATTGGTTCTGGCTCTGTTGGATGTTTGACAAGCAGCGTGACAAATCCGAGGCAGTGGAGGGGTTTAGAGAGGTGGTGGTGAGGTAGAGCCCGGTATCGTCAGCTTACATGTGGAACCTGATGTTTTCAGATGATGTCGTCGAGGGGCAGCATATAGATGAGAAATAGGAGGGAGCCAAGGATCCTTGGGGGACTCCAGAGGCAACGGTGCGGGGGTGGGAAGATAAGCCATTGCAGGAGATTCTCTGGCTATAACTGGATAGATGAGAGTAGAACCAGGAGTCCCACCCAGCTGGACGATGGAGGAAAGACATTGGAGGAGGATGATGTGGTCAACTGTGTCAAAGACTGCAGACAGGTCGAGAAGGATGAGAAGCGTTAGTTTACCGCAGTCACAGTCTTGGAGGATGTCATTTGTGTCTTTGATTAGGGCCATTTCGGTACTGTGGCAGGGGCGGAAACCTGATTGGAGAGGTTCAAACATGAAGCTGTGGGAAAGATGGGCACGGATTTGGGAGGTGACGACACAATCAAGGACTTTGGAGAGGAAAGGGAGGTTGGAGATGGAGTGGTAGTTTGCAAGGACAGAGGGATGAAGTCTCTTTTTTTTGGAACAGCCATTGTTGATTCAAGGTCCTGGAATCGACCAGGTGAGACAATTAGAAAAAAACACCTAATTGGTGGCAAATGAAGTTCAATGCAGACAAATGCAAGCTACTGTATTCTGAGCCTCTCAGCCCATTGGGGACTGAAGGCCTATTGTGGGCACTCCATTATTGGTCACAGATAACCAAATACCTCTTAAGGCTTAGCGTGCATTTTTAAGTTGCATTGGTTAGCATTTTACTGAAGTGTTGGTGCAGACCCTTCAACTGATGTGGCTTATTAAGCACTTGTAGTGGCTGAGGTTGATGTTTCCTGGTCTAAGATGGCCATTTCTGTCCTGGAGAGATAGTGGCACCATGCCAAATGTAAACTGCTAAGTTATTCTGAGGAGCTGAACTTAATTTGGATGAATGCAGCTCAAATTTAATTAAGTTTTGCAATTGAAACTGGGAAATAGTTTTGCCTGGATAGGTTTAGAAGGGAAATTGAAAACATTTAGGCTCCTGATTTGAACAGGAATGTTGGCATTTGCTGTTTTGTTTTTGTAACAGATCCTATTAAAAACTTGTGCTGTTTGTTTTTTCTTTGAATTCCTTCATTTGGACTTATTTCTGCTCATTACTTTACTCACGTCGTGTCAGTTTTTCCATGAGATACAGCACGTAGGTAAGATGTCAGTCGACATGGGATACAAGACAAATATGCAAAGTTTGGCTCGGTAAATGAGAGGTGGCCTTGTGGGATTAGATGGAAAGCTGTGTAAATGTGAAGGGCAATAGAAAGCAGCTGTTTTGGAAAATGGCTAAATTGGAATTGTAAAAATGAGCGTTAATCTGAAATTTGGTTTAAATCAGATATCCTTTTATCCCACTCCTGTGGCCTGGCAGCTCTGGAACTATTTTCCATATTTCCCAGTTTCTGCATCCAGTGGCATAGTTAATTCTCCTTGAAGTTCCCTCCACTTTCCCAACATTTAGAAAATTGAATTTTGAGACAAAACAGCAGCAACCATGGCTCAGTGGGTAAATCTGCCACCAGGTGTAGTGGACCAGAAGATCTAGGTTCAATGCCAGGTCTATGCTGAGTTAGCTGTGACACCAGTAGTGGTGCCCCTGTTTAGGGAGGGGAATTCAGTCAAGCCTCCTACTACTGATCACTGTCCAGTAACCTGTGCTGGAAAGTGGAGGTGCATATGGTCATTGGGCAAGGACTGGGTCAGACTCGACTATGATGCCTTCAACAGATCAATAGCCCACCCACACTCACCATCAATAATGACCATTTGGCTGAGGTACAAGAGAGTCACTGATGCCTCTGGAGCTGTACCCCAGCAAGGACTCGGCACCTTCAGGAAAGGAGGGGAGAAATGGGGAAGAGGAAAAGCACAGTGACTGATGTGAATACTAATGCCCTGTGGTATCACCACATGAGTCTGTTCCTGCACCACCTTTCCCTTTAATTTGAATGATTTAGTCAGCCTTACTGTGGAAATTAACATTTCAGTAGGGAAGCATCAAATATTCTATATCATTTCAAAAATGAGGAAGTAAGGGAAGTCAAGGGAACTTTTTCAGCCAAAGGGTAATCAAGTTATGGAATAATTTATCAGGGAAGAACATTGAAGGTGGATAGGTGGGGTTGAGGGATATGGTGAGAAGGTGGCATTCAAGGCAATGTTCCCTGTAAGCTGTGCTTTGTTCTGCGTGGCCTGCATTTTTAATGGGCGGTCCCTTTAAATTTCTGTACATGTGCGGTATTTACAATGTAAAAGCCGGTGAGCGGCCTGCGCGGGACCTTGCAGATTGCTGCACCTTAGAGATTGCTGCACCTTAGCGGGAACATTGGTTGAGGGATATGGTGAGAAGGTGGGTCGGTGGGGTTGAGGTTGCATATAACGTACTGGCATCAATGTGTATAATATACCGGCGCTAATGCGTATAACATAATGGCGTCAATGCGTATAATATAATGGCGTCAATGTGCAAAGATAATAGCGTGCAAAGATAATAGCGCGCAATGCGTATAATATAACAGCGCCAATGTGCAAAGATAATAGCGCGCAATGCGTATAATATAACGGCGCCAATGTGCAAAGATAATAGCGCGCAATGCGTATAATATAACAGCGCCAATGTGCAAAGATAATAGCGCGCAATGCATATAATATAACCGCGCCAATGTGCAAAGATAATAGCGCGCAATGCATATAATATAACAGCGCCAATGTGCAAAGATAATAGCGCGCAATGCATATAATATAACGGCGCCAATGTGCAAAGATAATAGCGCGCAATGCATATAATATAACAGCGCCAATGTGCAAAGATAATAGCGCGCAATGCATATAATATAACGGCGCCAATGTGCAAAGATAATAGCGCGCAATGCATATAATATAACCGCGCCAATGTGCAAAGATAATAGCGCGCAATGCATATAATATAACCGCGCCAATGTGCAAAGATAATAGCGCGCAATGCATATAATATAACCGCGCCAATGTGCAAAGATAATAGCGCGCAATGCGTATAATATAACCGCGCCAATGTGCAAAGATAATAGCGCGCAATGCGTATAATATAACGGCGCCAATGTGCAAAGATAATAGCGCCAATGCGCAAAAATAACACGGTGCCAATGCACATGCATAATAGAGGATCGTTCGTGCATAAATAACGAAGCACCAGTGTGAGTGACCATTCGAGTGTGTACGTGAGACTGTGATTCCGACAGTGCATGACTGTGTATGAGGCTGTACCTGTGCGTATGTTTGTGAGACGGCATCTGTGATTGGGGACAGGTGTCTGCCTGTGTGTGATAGTGCCTTTATGAAAGACATACAGAGCCATTGTACGCATGTTACATTGCCTGTGAGTGTGTTAGTTACATTGCCTGTGTGTGTGTGTGTTGGTTACATTGCCTGTGTGTGTGTGTGTTAGTTACATTGCCTGTGTGTGTGTGTGTTGGTTTCATTGGCTGTGTGTGTTGGTTACATTGCCTGTGTGTGTGTTAGTTACATTGCCTGTGTGTGTGTGTGTGTGTGTTAGTTACATTGCCTGTGTGTTTGTGTGTGTGTGTGTTAGTTACATTGCCTGTGTGTGTGTGTGTGTTAGTTACATTGCCTGTGTGTGTGTGTGTGTTAGTTACATTGCCTGTGTGTGTGTGTTGGTTACATTGCCTGTGTGTGTGTGTGTTGGTTACATTGCCTGTGTGTGTGTGTGTTAGTTACATTGCCTGTGTGTGTGTGTGTGTGTGTGTGTTAGTTACATTGCCTGTGTGTGTTGGTTACATTGCCTGTGTGTGTGTGTTGGTTACTTTGGCCGTGTGTGTGTGTTAGTTACATTGCCTGTGTGTGTGTGTTGGTTACATTGCCTGTGTGTTGGTTACATTGGCCGTGTGTGTGTGTTGGTTACATTGGCCGTGTGTGTGTGTTGGTTACATTGGCCGTGTGTGTGTGTTGGTTACATTGCCTGTGTGTGTGTATTGGTTACATTGGCCGTGTGTGTGTGTGTTGGTTACATTGCCTGTGTGTGTGTGTGTGTGTGTGTGTTGGTTACATTGCCTGTGTGTGTGTGTGTTGGTTACATTGCCTGTGTGTGTGTGTGTTGGTTACATTGCCTGTGTGTGTGTGTGTGTGTGTGTTGGTTACATTGCCTGTGTGTGTGTGTGTTGGTTACATTGCCTGTGTGTGTGTGTGTTGGTTACATTGCCTGTGTGTGTGTGTGTTGGTTACATTGCCTGTGTGTGTGTGTGTGTTGGTTACATTGCCTGTGTGTGTGTTGGTTACATTGCCTGTGTGTGTGTGTGTGTGTGTGTTGGTTACATTGCCTGTGTGCGTGTGTGTGTGTTGGTTACATTGCCTGTGTGTGTGTGTTGGTTACATTGCCTGTGTGTGTGTGTTGGTTACATTGCCTGTGTGTGTGTGTGTGTGTTGGTTACATTGCCTGTGTGTGTGTGTTGGTTACATTGGCCATGTGTGTGTGTTGGTTACATTGCCTGTGTGTGTGTGTGTGTGTTGGTTACATTGCCTGTGTGTGTTGGTTACATTGCCTGTGTGTGTGTGTGTGTTGGTTACATTGCCTGTGTGTGTGTGTGTGTTGGTTACATTGCCTGTGTGTGTGCGTGTTGGTTACATTGGCCGTGTGTGTGTGTGTGTGTGTGTGTGTTGGTTACATTGCCTGTGTGTGTGTGTGTTGGTTACATTGCCTGTGTGTGTGTGTGTGTGTGTGTGTGTGTTAGTTACATTGCCTGTGTGTGTGTTAGTTACATTGCCTGTGTGTGTGTGTGTGTTGGTTACATTGCCTGTGTGTGTGTGTGTGTGTGTGTGTGTGTTAGTTACATTGCCTGTGTGTGTGTGTGTGTGTGTGTGTGTGTTGGTTACATTGCCTGTGTGTGTGTGTGTTGGTTACATTGCCTGTGTGTGTGTTAGTTACATTGCCTGTGTGTGTGTTAGTTACATTGCCTGTGTGTGTGTGTGTTGGTTACATTGCCTGTGTGTGTTAGTTACATTGCCTGTGTGTGTGTGTGTTGGTTACATTGCCTGTGTGTGTGTTGGTTACATTGCCTGTGTGTGTGTGTGTGTGTTGGTTACATTGCCTGTGTGTGTGTGTGTTGGTTACATTGCCTGTGTGTGTGTTAGTTACATTGCCTGTGTGTGTGTGTGTTGGTTACATTGCCTGTGTGTGTTAGTTACATTGCCTGTGTGTGTGTGTGTTGGTTACATTGCCTGTGTGTGTGTTGGTTACATTGCCTGTGTGTGTGTGTGTGTTGGTTACATTGCCTGTGTGTGTGTGTGTTGGTTACATTGCCTGTGTGCGTGTGTTGGTTACATTGCCTGTGTGTGTTAGTTACATTGCCTGTGTGTGTGTGTGTTGGTTACATTGCCTGTGTGTGTGTGTTGGTTACATTGCCTGTGTGTGTTAGTTACATTGCCTGTGTGTGTGTGTGTTGGTTACATTGCCTGTGTGTGTGTTGGTTACATTGCCTGTGTGTGTGTGTGTGTGTTGGTTACATTGCCTGTGTGTGTGTGTGTGTTGGTTACATTGCCTGTGTGTGTGTGTGTGTGTGTGTGTGTGTTAGTTACATTGCCTGTGTGTGTGTGTGTGTGTGTGTGTTGGTTACATTGCCTGTGTGTGTGTGTGTTGGTTACATTGCCTGTGTGTGTGTTAGTTACATTGCCTGTGTGTGTGTTAGTTACATTGCCTGTGTGTGTGTGTGTTGGTTACATTGCCTGTGTGTGTTAGTTACATTGCCTGTGTGTGTGTGTGTTGGTTACATTGCCTGTGTGTGTGTTGGTTACATTGCCTGTGTGTGTGTTGGTTACATTGCCTGTGTGTGTGTGTGTGTGTTGGTTACATTGCCTGTGTGTGTGTGTGTTGGTTACATTGCCTGTGTGTGTGTTAGTTACATTGCCTGTGTGTGTGTGTGTTGGTTACATTGCCTGTGTGTGTTAGTTACATTGCCTGTGTGTGTGTGTGTTGGTTACATTGCCTGTGTGTGTGTTGGTTACATTGCCTGTGTGTGTGTGTGTTGGTTACATTGCCTGTGTGTGTGTGTGTTGGTTACATTGCCTGTGTGCGTGTGTTGGTTACATTGCCTGTGTGTGTTAGTTACATTGCCTGTGTGTGTGTGTGTTGGTTACATTGCCTGTGTGTGTGTTGGTTACATTGCCTGTGTGTGTTAGTTACATTGCCTGTGTGTGTGTGTGTTGGTTACATTGCCTGTGTGTGTGTTGGTTACATTGCCTGTGTGTGTGTGTGTGTGTTGGTTACATTGCCTGTGTGTGTCTGTGTTGGTTACATTGTCTGTGTGCGTGTGTTGGTTACATTGGCCGTGTTGTAAAATGGGCGACTGACCCAATCCTGTCTGTTTCCTTCCGCGCAGGTTCGGTTAAATTTAGCCCTATTTCCTGTGTGTGTTGCAACAACAACTTGCATTTATATAGCACCTTTCATAGAATCATAGAAACTTACAACACAGAAGGAGGCCATTCGGCCTGTCGTGCCTGTGCCGGCTCTTTAAAGGAGCAGTCATGCTTAGTCTCACATCCCTTTTTGTCCGTAAAACTGTACGTTCCTCATTCTCAAGTACCCGTCCAACTCTGTTTTAAAATTATTGCTGGAATCAGCTTCCACCACCTTTTCAGGTCGAGCGTTCCAGATCCCAACAACTCTGAGTGAAAATATTTCTCCTCATCTCCCCTCTAGATCGTTCGCCAATGATTTTTAATCTCTGACCTCTGGTTATTGACCCACTCGCCAGAGGGAGTTTTTCTCCATCTACTCTATCAAAACCTCGCATCATCTTGAAAACCTCTATTAGGTCACCTCTTAACCGTCTCTGTTCCAAGGAGAACAGTCCTCACTTTTCTAACTTCTCCTCATAACTGAAGTCCCCTATCCCTGGTAACATCCTGGTGAACCTCCTCTGTACCCTTTCTGAGGTTTTTACATTTTTCCTGAAGTGTGGGGCCCAGAATTGTCCACAATACTCCAGCTGAGGCCTAACCAGTGATTTATAAAGTTCTAGTATGATCTCTTTGCTTTTATATTCTATTCCTTTGTTTATAATAACCCATATGCTTTTTTAACCACCTTATCATATTGCCCTGCCACCTTTGAAGGATTTGTGTATATGGACACCAAAGTCTCTCTGCTCATGTACACTTTTCAAAATCGTGCCATTTATAGTATACTGTCTTTCCATATTAGTCCTCCCAAAGTGCATCACTTCACACTTTACCGCATTGAACTCCATCTGCCGTGCTTCAGCCCATTTCACCATCCTGTCTATGTCATCCTGAAGACTACAACTATCCTCATCACTATCTAGTGCGTTGCAAAGTTTCGTATCATCTGCAAACTTTATAATGCTGCTCTATACACCCGAGTCTAGATCGTTTATAAAAATTGCAACGAGTAATGGACCCAAAACTGATCCTTGGGGAACACCAATACAAACCACCTCCCAGTCGGAGAAATATCCATCCACCACCGCCCTCTGCTTCCTGTCACTGAGCCAATTCCGTATCCAGACCACTACTTTCCCCTTCATTCCATGGGCTGCCATCTTCTTAACACGCCTCCTGTGTGGCACTTTGTCAAATGCCTTCCAAAAGTCCAGAAATACAACATCTACTGCACTACCTTGATCAACCTTCTCTGTTACCTCATCAAAGAATTCAATCAAGTTAGTCAGACACGATTTACCTTTAACAAATCCATGCTGGCTCTCCTTGATTAACCCATGCCTTTCCAAATTAAAGTTTATTTTGTTCCTGATAATGGTTTCCAATAACTTCCCCACCACCAATGTTAGGTTGACTGAACTGTAATTTCCTGGTTTATCTCTCTCCCCTTTCTTGAATAGTAGTATAACATTAGCAACTCTCCAGTCCTCCGGCACTACTCCTGTATCCAATGAGGATTGAAAGATTGTGACCAATGCCTCTGCTATTTCTACCTTTGCTTCTTTCAGCAACCTAGGATGCATTCCATCTGGACCAGGTGACTTACCAACTTTCAGTAATGCTAATCTTTTTAGTACGTCTTCTCTATCTATTGCTATCCTGTCCATAACTTCCCTCTCCTCTTTCAGTGTAATCTTCACCTCATCCACTTCCTTTGTGAAGACAGATGCAAAGTACTCAATTAATACATTAGTCATGTCCTCTGCCTCTACATGAAGATTTCCCTTTGGGTCCTTAATAGGCCCAACTAACCGCTTACACTTTATATGTTTATAAAATGTTTCAGGGTTCAGTTTAATGTTGCCTGCTAATCTTTTCTCGTAACCTCTCTTTGCCTCCCGTATTAACTTTTTCAATTCCCCCCTGTACTTTCCATAATTTTCCTGGTTATTAACATTTGTCATAAACCTCCTTTTTCTGTTTTATTTTAACTTTTATTTCCTTTGTCATCCAGGGCACATTATGCTCTACCTTTCCCCGTCAAAGGAATCTGCCCAGTTGTACCTGAACTATCTCTTCCCTGAATGCCCTCCATTGCTCTGTTACTGCTTTTCCCTGCAATCACCTTTTCTTCACCTGTGCCAGGCCCCTTGTTAAATCACTGAAATTAGCTCTTCCCCAGTTGAGCATTTTTACCTTTGATATTTTCTGGTCTCTTTCCATAATTACTCTAAACTGAATTTTGTTGTGGTCAGTGTTAGCGAGATGATCTCCGACTGTAACACACTCCACCTGCCCTACTTCATTTCCCAGAACCAGGTCCAACACGGCTTCCTTCCTGTTGGACTGGAGACATATTGATCGAGAAAGTTCTCTGGTGCACATGTCAGAAATTCCTCTCCTTCGCAACCTTAGCACTATGTTTGTCCCAGTCTATATTAGGGCAGTTAAAGTCTCCTAATATTACTATTCTATTGTTGTTACAAGCCTCTGAAATTTGCCAACAAATTTGCTCATCTATCTTCTTTTCACTGTTTGGAACTCTATATAAAAAAAAATTCCCAGCAATGAAACAGCTCCCCCTCTGTTGCTTAACTCAAGCCAAATAGATTCAGTCCCAGAACCGGAATATTAAGAACCCATTCCTGTCCTTGTTTGAGCCATGTCTCTGTTAATGTAACCAGGTCATAACCTGTGACTGCAGCTCACCAACCTTATTAGTTACACGGCCGACATTGACGTACATACAATTTAATACCTGCTTCATCACTTTTGCTATTTTCCTCGATCTGGTCCTGCAATTTTTAGAATATTTCTAATTTTACTGCTGTTTATATCTCTCTGTCCTCTGATCTCATTACTGCTCCTTTCTGCTATTTTCTGGTTCCCCGCTCCCAGCCAAATTAGTTCAAACCCTCCCCAACAGTACTAGTTAACCGAGTAACTTTAACGTAGTAAAACATCCCAAGGTGCTTAACAGGAGAGTTATTTAACAAAATTTAACACTGAGCTACATGAGATATTTGGACAGGTGACCAAAAGCTTGATCAAAGAGGTTGGTTTTAAGGAGTGACTTTAAGGAGCAGAGGCGGAGAGATTTAGGCAGCTGAAGGCACGGCTGCCAATGGTGGAGCGATGAAAATCGGGATGCGCTAAATGCCAGAATTGGAGGAATGCAGCGATCTCGGAAGGCTGTAGGGCTGGAGCGGGTTACAGAGATGGGGAGGGGCGAGGCCATGGAGGAATTTGAAAACAAGGATGAGAATTTTAAAATCGAGGTGTTGCCAGACTAGGAGCCAGTACAGGTCAGCGAGCACAGGGGTGATGGGCAATGTTCCCTTATTGCGCAGTTTTTGCATTGAAAAGCCAGCAGCGCGGGTTCCCTGGAGCGCTGCGTGGCCACGCAGCTTAAAGGGAACATCAGTGATGGGTGAACGAGACTTGATGCAAGTTAGGATACGGGCAGCTAGGCTTTGGATGAGTTCAAGTTTATGGAAGATGGGAGGCCGGCCAGGAGAGTATTGGAATAGTCAAGTCTAGAGGTAAAAAAGGCATGGATGAGGGTTTCAGCAGCGAATGAGCTGAGGCAGGGGCAGAGCCCCACCATTGGTGGCCATGCCTTCTGTTGTCTAGTCTCTAAGCGCTGGAATTCCCTCTGTAAACCTCACCGCCTCTCTACCTCTCTCTTCCTTTAAGACGCTCCTTAAAACCTACCTCTTTGACCAAGCTTTTGGTCCCCTGTCCTAATATCTCCTTTATCTGGCTCGGTGTCAAATTTTGTCTGATTACACTCCTGTGAACCGCCTTGGGACGTTTTACTATGTTAAAGGTGCTATATAAATGCAAGTTGGTGTTGTATGTGTGAGTGAGAGATGGTGCCTGTGTGTTTGTGAGAGATGGAGACAGTGCCTCTGTGAGTGGCAGTTTATCTGTGTGTGTGTGTGTGTGTGTGTGTGTGTGTGTGTGTGTGTGTGTGTGTGTGTGTGTGTGTGTGTGTGTGTGTGTGTGTGACGATATCAGTGTATGCGTGTGTACCTGTGCCTGTGTATGAGAGGGAGAGAGAGTCAGGACCTGTGCATGCGTGTGTGTTACTGAATTCTTTAATTTCTTTTCTCAGATGATGGCAAACTTTTCCAAGGAAGTGGAGTGGGAGATCCCTTTGGCCCTCGCTGCTACAAGGGTGATATCATGGGTTGTGGTATCATGTTTCCTCGAGATTATATTTTAGACAGTGATGGTAAGAACATCGTTAGTATGACATATTACTATCTGGAGAATGCCCTATGAGTTGAGATTGGCCGTACTGATTTCTGACTTGGAATGAGTGGTGGAGTGCTGACCCCACAACACAGGCAAAATTGCAACATAACATATTTTTGACTTTATACAATTTTACAGCACAGAAGGATCCCATTCAGCTCATTGTCCCTATGCGCTCTCTCTCTCTAAAGGAGCTATCCTCTTAGTCCCATTACTCTGCCTTTCCCCCATTTAGCCACCAGGCCTCTGCCCTCTCTCTGAAAGAGCTCTCCCCCTTGTCCAATTCCCCTGTCCTTTCCCCTTTCGGCCCATCGCCGCTCTGCTCTCTCTCTCAAAGAGCTCTTCCTCGGTCCCATTCTGCAGCTCTTTCCCCATTTCCCCCATCGCCCCGTGCCCTGTCTCTCAAAGAGCTATCCTCTTTTGACCAGAAACTCAACTGGACCAACCACATAAATGCCTTGGCTACTAGAGAAGGTCAGAGGCGCTGGGCATTCTACAGCCAGTGGTTCATCTCCTGGAACTAACTACCTAACAGCACTCTGAGAGTACCTTCACCACATAGACTGCAGCAGTTCAAGAAGAAGGCTCGCCACCACCTCCTCGGGCAACTAGGGATGGGCAATAAATGCCGGCCTTCCTAGTGACGCCCATATGCCCAAAATGATTTTTTTCTTAAAAGTCTCCTAAAGTCTCTGCCCTTTCCCCACTCCCCCATCGCCCCTGTGCTCTCTCTCTGTGAAAGAGCTCAGTCCCATTCCCCTGCCCTTTCCCCATTCCCCCATCGCCCCTGTGCTCGCTCTCTCTCTGAAAGAGCTCAGTCCCATTCCCCCACCCTTTCCCCATTCCCCCATCGCCCCTGTGCTCTCTCTGTGAAAGAGCTCAGTCCCATTCCCCCATCACCCTTGTGCACTCTCTCTCTCTGAAAGAGCTCAGTCCCATTCCCCTGCCCTTTCCCCATTCCCCCATCGCCCCTGTGCTCTCTGTGAAAGAGCTCAGTCCCATTCCCCTGCCCTTTCCCCATTCCTCCATCGCCCCTGTGCTCTCTCTCTCTCTGAAAGAGCACTGTGCTTCCTCCTGGGCATCGGATTAGGACATGACAAAGGCACACCCAGCCCAGTCGACCCTGCAAAGTGCTCCTCGCTAACATCTGGGGACTGGTGCCAAAATTGGGAGAGCTGTCCCACAGACTCGTCAAGCTACAGCCCGACATAGTCATACTCACAGAATTATACCTATTAGCCAACGGCCCAGACTCCTCCATCACCGTCCTTGGGTATGTTTTGTCCCACTGGCAGGACAGACCCACCAGAGGTGCGGAGACAGTGATATATCGCTGCGATACCTACCCTGCTTAAATTCTGGCCTCTTGAGCATTCCCGATTTTAATCGCTCTACCATTGGCGACTGTTCATTCATCTGCCTAGGCCTTAAGCTCTGGAATTCCCGCCTCTCTACCTCTCTTTCCTCATTTAAGACACTCCTTAAAACCTACCTCTTTGACCAAGCTTTTGGTCACCTGCACCAGCATCTCCTTATGTGGTTCGGTGTCAAATTTTGTTTGATAAAGCTCCTGTGAAGCGCCTTGGGACGTTTTACTCCGATAAAGGCGCTATATAAATGCAAATTGTTGTTGTTGTACAGTCGGGAGGGAGTGGCCCTGGGAGTCCTCGACATTGATTCCAGACCCCATGAAGTTTCAAGGCATCAGGTCAAACATGGGCAAGGAAACCTTCTGCTGATTAAGACTTACTGCCCTCCCTCAGCTGATGAATCAGTACTCCTCCATATTGAACACCACTTGGAGGAAGTACTGAGAGTAGCAAGGGTGGGGGCCTAAATGTCATCACCAAGAGTGGCTCGGTAGCACCGCCACTGACTGAGCTGGTTGAGTCCTGAAGGACACAGCTGCCAGACTGGGCTTGGGGCAGGTGGTGAGAGAACCAACATAAGGGAATAACTTACTTGATCTCGTCCTCACCAATCTACCTGTCGCAGATCCATCTGTTCATGACAGTATAGGTAAGAGTAACCACCACACAGTCCTTGTGGAAACTCCACATGATGTCAAGAAACGGATACAGCAAAGGCTCCGGGTACCGACAACGTCCCGGCTGTGGTGCTGAAGACTTGTGCTCCAGAACTAGCTGCACTTCTAGCCAAGCTGTTCCAGTACAGCTACAACACTGGCATCTACCCAGCTATGTCTTGTTCAGAAAAGCAGGGCAATTCCAATCTGGCAATTACTGCCCCATCAGTCTACTCTCAATCATCAGCAAAGTGATGGAAGGTGTCATCGACAGTGCTATCAAGCGGCACTTACTCACCAATAACCTGCTCACCGATGCTCAGTTTGGGTTCCGCCAGAACCATTCGGCTCCCGACCTCATTACAGCCTTGGTCCAAACATGGACAAAAGAGCTGAATTCCAGAGGTGAGGTGAGAGTGACTGCCCTTGACATCAAGGCAACATTTGACCGAGTGTGGCATCAAGGAGCCCTAGTAAATTGAAGTCAATGGGAATCGGGGGGAAAACTCTCCACTGGCTGGAGTCATACCTAGCACAAAGGAAGATGGTTGTGGTTGTTGGAGGTCAATTATCTCAGCCTCAGGACATCGCTGCAGGAGTTCCTCAGTGCAGTGTCCTAGGCCCAACCATCTTCAGCTGCTTCATCAATGACCTTCTGTCCAACATAAGGTCAGAAATGGGGATGTTCGCTGATGATTGTACACTATTCAGCTCCATTCGCAATTTCTCCAATAATGAAGCAGCTCATGCCCGCATGCAGCAAGACCTGGACGACATCCAGGCTTGGTCCCCGCCACAAACTCCATTCCCTAACCACTGACTCCATCCCTCTCCCTGGTAACTGTCTGAGGCTGAACCAGACAGACTTGGTGTCATATTTGACCCCAAGATGCACTTCCGACCACACATCTGCGCCATCACTAAGACCGCCTATTTCCACCTCCGGAACATTGCCCGGCTCCAACCCTGCCTCAGCTCATCCGCTGCTGAAACACTCATCCATGCCTTTGTTACCTCTAGACTGGACTATTCCAACGCACTCATGGCCGGCCTCCAATTTTCTGCCCTCCGTAAACTTGAGGTCATCCAAAACTCGGCTGCCCATGTCCAAACTCCCACCAAGTCCCATTCACCCATCATCCCTGTGCTCGCTGACCTACATTGTCTCCCGATCCAGCAACGCCTCGATTTAAAAATTCTCATCCTTGTTTTCAACTCCCATGGCCTCGTCCCTTCCTATCTCTGTAATCTCCTCCAGCCCTACAACCTTCCGAGATATCTGCGCTCTTCCAATTCTGACCTCTTGAGCATCCCCGATTTCAATCGCTCCACCATTGGCGGCCGTGCCTTCAGCTGCCAAGGCCCTAAGCTCTGGAATTCTCTCCCTAAACCTCTCTGTCTCTCTTTCCTCCTTTAAGACGCTACTTAAAACCTACCTCTTTGACCAAGCTTTTGGTCACCTGTGCTAATATCTCCTTATGTGGCTCGATGTCAAATTTTGTCTGATAAACGCTCCTGTGAAGTTTTACTACGTTAAAGGTGCTATATAAATGCATGTTGTTGTTGGGAAGTGGCGAGTTACATTTGCGTCACACAAGTGCCGGTGACCATCTCCAACAAGAGAAAGTCTAACCATCTCACTTTGACATTCAATGGCATTACCATCACCGAATCCCCCACCATCAACAGCCTGCAGGGTCGCCAATGATCAGAAACTTAACTGGACCAGCCACATAAATGCCGTGACTACCAGAGCAGGTCAGAGGCTGGGTAATCTGCGGCGAGTGGCTCACCTCCTGACTCCCCAAAACCTTTCCTCCATCTACAAGGCACAAGTCAGAAGTGTGATGGAATACTCTCCACTTGCCTAAATGGGTGCAGCTGCAACAACACTCAAGAAGCTCGATACCATCCAGACAAAGCAGTCTGCTTTATTGGCACCCCATCCACCACCGGCGTACCGTGGCTGCAGTGTGTAACATCTACAAGATGCACTGCAGCAACTCGCCAAGGCTTCTTCGACAGCACCTCCCAAACCCGCGACCTCTACCACCTAGAAGGACAAGGGCAGCAGGTGCATGGGAACACCACCACCTCCAAGTTCCCCTCCGAGTCACACACCATCCTGACTTGGAAATATATCGCTGATCCTTCATCATCGCTGGGTCAAAATCCTGGAACTCCCTCCCCAACAGCACCGTGGGAGCACCTTCACCACACGGACTGCAGCGGTTCAAAAAGGTGGCTCACCACCACCTTCTCAAGGGCAACTAGGGATAGGCAATAAATGCTGGCCTTGCCAGCGACGCCAACATCCCAAGAATGAATATTAAAAAAACCTTCAGGCCTAGGGTCCTGCTCCAAGCTCTCCCCTGTACCTGGCGTTCAAAAAGATTTAACCTTCATCAGTGTTCTTCTCTTTTTTTTGGGCTGCGCAGCCCCTTTAATGGGCTGTGCGACCATTCAAAATTCTGCGCATGCGCGGTTTTTCCATTTAAAAGCCAGTGAGCCGGCTGTGCGGGATGTCCAGAGCGCCGCGCAGCTTAAAGGGAACATTGACCTTCATGCCTCGGTGCTGTTAGACTACCTGTTCAACCAAGTTTTGGATGAGTTGTAATCTATAATTTTCAGTCGCACCACAAACTCTCCTGCTTTGCCATTGATGCCGTCCTCCTCCCTAATAACCGTACTCAATCTTGGTGGCATGGTCAACCCTGTGCTGAGCTTCTTGTCTCACATCTTGAACATCATCAAGACCACTTGCCTTCACCTTCCCAACAATGGCTACCACTTCCCCACCAGCCCCCCAGCCACTGAAACCCATCTCCACCATTTTGTCACCTCCAGCCTCGATTATTCCAGTGCTCTCCTCTCTGGCTTTCTATCGTCCACCCTTCATAAACATGGATGTTATTTATATGGGCTTCCAGAGGGCATTCAGTAAGATTCCACACAAGAGACTGTTAGGAATAATGGAATAATGGAAGCACAGCTATTGGAGGCAACCTTTTGACATGGGTAGGGATATCCAAGTTTGTTGATGGCACTATTGGCTTGGATAGGGAATTGGTTAGGAGGTAGGAGACAGAGAGTAGGGATAATGGGTACGTACTCCAATTGGCAGGATGTGACTAGTGGTGTCCCCCAGGGATCTGTACTGGGGCCTCAGCTTTTCACTATATTTATCAATGACTTCGATCAAGGAATAGAGAGCCGTATATCCATAGTTTACTGATTACACTAAGTTAGTTAGCACAGTAAATAGTGTAGATGGGAGCAGAAAGTTGCAAAGGGACATTGATAGATTAAGTGAGTGGCCAAAACTGTGGCCGATGGAGTTCAATGTGGAGCAGTGTGAGGTCATCCACTTTGGACCCAAGAAAGAGAGATCAGAGTATTCTCTAAATGGTGAGAAGCAGGAACTGTGGATGAGCAGAGAGATTTAGGGGTCCGTGTACAGAAATCACTGAAAGCTGGTGGACAGGTTCAAAAAATAATCAAACAGGCTAATGGAATGTTGTCCTTTATCTCCGGACTGGATTACAAAGGGGAGGAGGTTCTGTTCCAGCTGTACAGAGCTCTGGTCAGACCCCATCTGGACACTGCGTTCAGTTCTGGGCCCCGCACCTCAGGAAGGAGATATTGGCCTTGGAGGGGGGGCAGTGCAGATTCACCAGAATGATACCCGGGGGCTAAAAGGGTTCAATTATGAGGACAGGTTGCACAGACTGGGCTTGTATTCCCTCGAGTTTAGAAGATTAAGGCATGATATAATAGCGATGTTAAAGATGATTAAGGGATTTAATAGGGTAGATGGAGAGAAAATATTTCCTCAGTAGTTCAGAACAAGGAAGCATAACTTTAAAATTGGAGCTAGGGAGGTAAATGCAGTTAAGATACAGATCAGCCGTGATCTAATTGAATGGTGGAACATGCTCGAGGGGCTGCATGTACTACTCCTGTTCCTATGTTCCTAACTTCAACTTGTCCAAAACGCAGCTGTCCACCTCCTGACCCACACTAAGTCCCGCTCACCCATCACCCCCATCCTCACTGACCTACGCTGATGCCTTGTTTCCTCCCACCCCCATTCATCCAAGTTCAAATCTTTGTCCTGGTCTTCAGATCCCTCCGTGGCCTCGCACCTCTTTAACTCTGCAACCTTTCATTAGCCTTACTTCCCCTCCCGCACCCTTTAGTCCTCTGGCTCTCTTCACCCCACCATTGGTTTCAGTAACTTCACCCACCTCTCTAACTCCCTCTTGAACCCCTCTGTCTCTCTACTTGTATGTCCTTTTTTTAAAAAAAATGCTCAAAACCCATCCTTTCTACCAAGTCTTCACTCACCTCTCCCATAGCTTGCCATCTGTTTCTCTGTAAATTGCCTTGGGACATTTTGTATGTTAAAGGTGTGAACTAAATGCAAGCTGGTGCTGTTGAGCAATCTGGGGGGAAAATAAGGACTACAGTGAAGTGCCTACACGTGAACACTAGATCAGTGGTTCTCAAACTTTTTTTAGGCCAGGCCCCATCAAAACAAATTCTCATAGCACCTCACTAGCAATGACTTGTGATAGTGATGAGGTCTGGAGAACTTGCATTGTCATCATTCTTGCTCTTCTCATTCACTTCTGTTGGTAGCTTGCTTGTTCAGTTTGGCTCTGAGTCAGGAGGTCGTAGTTTCAATCCCCACTCCAAGACTGCTGGAGGTGCTGTCGTTTGGATGAGACATTAAACCGAGCTTGTTTTGGTGGTTCAGGTGAATGTTAAAGATCTCATGGCACTATTGTAAGAAGAGCAGGGAGTTCTCCCGATGTCCTGATGCCAACATTTATCCCTCATAAAATACCACCAAACACATTAACTGGCCATACATCTCATTGCTGTTCGTAGGATCTTAGCACAATATTTACCAAGTCACTGCAGTTCAAAGTAATTCATTGTATGTGAAACACTGAGATGTTTACAAGAGATAAGCTATTCTATTTTTTCTTTCACCCTTTTTCTCTGTTTCTCTCTCATTTCTTTAAAAGAAAGACTTACATTTATATGCTTTCTCTTTTTAGCTCTCTTTCTCTCATGCTTTCTCTTTGCCTTAGTTTCATTGAGGAGATGGATATTAAAAGTGTAGAACCACCTAAGGTGGGTGTTGAACAGTTGCTGGAGGTTACTGTTCAAAGGGGAATGGAATGAAATAAGTTACTCAAATTTGAAGTAGATAAATCACAGGGGCCTGATGGTTTACATTGAGGATCCTATGAGAAGCTGGGAAAGAAATAGCAGAGGCCCTGATTTTTCCAAAATTCTATGCAAGGGCAAATTGTGCCACAGAACTGGAGGATAGGAGATGGGGATAAACCAGGAGATGATAGTCCAGTCAGTCTTGCATCAGTTGTTGGTAAACTAGCATAGTCTATAATACGGGAGGAAATTACTGAGCACTTGGAGCAACGTGGATTCATCACAGCCAGTCAGCATGGATTTCTAAAAGGATAGTCGTGCTTGACCAACCCTCTAGAGTTCTTTAAAGAAACTGTGCAGATGGTTATGATCTGAAATTGTTGAACTCAATGTTGAGGCCGGAAGGTTGTAAAGTGCCTAATCGAAAGATGCTGTTCCTTGAGCTTCTGTTGAGCTTTACTAGAACAGTGTTGGAGGCCGAGCTCAGAGTGGGAGTGGGGCGGAGAATTAAAGTGACAGGCGACTGGAAGCTCGGGGTTACGCTTGCGGACTGAACGGAGGTGTTCCGTAAAGCAGTCACCCAATCTGCGTTTGGTCTCCCCAATGTAGAGGAGACCGCATCGAGAGCAGCGAATACAGTATACTGAATTGCAAGAAGTACAAGTAAATCGCAGTTTCACCTGGAAGGAGTGTTTGGGGCCCTGGACAGTGGAAAGAAGGGAGGAGGTAAAAGGGCAGGAGTTGCATCTCCTGCGCTTGCACGGGAAGGTGTTCCACAAGGATAAAAAGGCAGGAGTGGGAGCTTTAGAAGTTCAGGAGAATTTGGCAATTAAAGATAGTGAATTGATATCCCAGGGGAAGGCACAAACTGAAATAGTCTGACTTGAGCTAAGAAACAGCTGAAAAACATTGTTAGCAATAGGGGCAGATTCCCTGGGCAGATAAAAGATGATGACATATAATATGATACGATAAGGTAAGTAATGGTTGGTACAGTTAATATATGAAGAGGATAACCAACCAATCCAGTATGAACTGGAAATGCCTTAATGTATAGGTTTTCAAACTGAAGTCCCTGAAGTCTGCAAGGGGATCCCAGGAGTCTGTAAAGTCATGAGACTTCTGTCTGTCTGAAGCCAGTATATCTCACACAGTATCTCGAGTTCTGTATTTTATATTTTTTTCTGTATTTCTTAACTCACTAGTGCACCATTTCATACTAATAAAATCACATTTCTGCAGTAATAGCACTGTATTCCTATGTTCTTTGAAAGTTAATACAGGGAGCATGTCAGTATTTACAGAGGGTCCCTGGGGGTGTGTCAGTATTTACAGAGGGTCCCTGGGGGTGTGTCAGTATTTACAGAGGGTCCCTGGGGGTGTGTCAGTATTTACAGAGGGTCCCTGGGGGTGTGTCAATTTTTAGAGGGTCCCTGGGGGTGTGTCAGTATTTACAGAGGGTCCCTGGGGGTGTGTCAGTATTTACAGAGGGTCCCTAGGGGTGTGTCAATTTTTAGAGGGTCCCTGGGGGTGTGTCAGTATTTACAGAGGGTCCCCGGGGGTGTGTCAGTATTTACAGAGGGTCCCCGGGAGTGTGTCAGTATTTAAAGAGGGTCCCTGGGGGTGTGTCAGTATTTACAGAGGGTCCCTGGGGGTGTGTCAGTATTTACAGAGGGTCCCTGGGGGTGTGTCAATTTTTAGAGGGTCCCTGGGAGTGTGTCAGTATTTACAGAGGGTCCCTGGGAGTGTGTCAGTATTTACAGAGGGTCCCTGGGGGTGTGTCAGTATTTACAGAGGGTCCCTGGGGGTGTGTCAATTTTTAGAGGGTCCCTGGGGGGTGTGTCAGTATTTACAGAGGGTCCCTGGGAGTGTGTCAGTATTTACAGAGGGTCCCTGGGGGTGTGTCAGTATTTACAGAGGGTCCCTGGGGGTGTGTCAATTTTTAGAGGGTCCCTGGGGGGTGTGTCAGTATTTACAGAGGGTCCCCGGGAGTGTGTCAGTATTTACAGAGGGTCCCTGGGAGTGTGTCAGTATTTACAGAGGGTCCCTGGGGGTGTGTCAGTATTTACAGAGGGTCCCTGGGGGTGTGTCAATTTTTAGAGGGTCCCTGGGGGTGTGTCAGTATTTACAGAGGGTCCCTGGGGGTGTGTCAGTATTTACAGAGGGTCCCTGGGGGTGTGTCAATTTTTAGAGGGTCCCTGGGGGGTGTGTCAGTATTTACAGAGGGTCCCTGGGGGTGTGTCAGTATTTACAGAGGGTCCCTGGGGGTGTGTCAGTATTTACAGAGGGTCCCTGGGGGTGTGTCAATTTTTAGAGGGTCCCTGGGGGGTGTGTCAGTATTTACAGAGGGTCCCCGGGAGTGTGTCAGTATTTACAGAGGGTCCCTGGGAGTGTGTCAGTATTTACAGAGGGTCCCTGGGGGTGTGTCAGTATTTACAGAGGGTCCCTGGGGGTGTGTCAATTTTTAGAGGGTCCCTGGGGGTGTGTCAGTATTTACAGAGGGTCCCTGGGGGTGTGTCAGTATTTACAGAGGGTCCCTAGGGGTGTGTCAATTTTTAGAGGGTCCCTGGGGGTGTGTCAGTATTTACAGAGGGTCCCCGGGAGTGTGTCAGTATTTACAGAGGGTCCCCGGGAGTGTGTCAGTATTTACTGGGGGTCCCTGTGAGTGTGTCAGTATTTATTGGGGGTCCCCGGGAGTGTGTCAGTATTTACTGGGGGTCCCTGTGAGTCTGTCAGCATTTACAGGGGGTCCCTGTGAGTGTGTCAGTATTTACAGGGGGTCCCCGGAAGTGTGTCGGTATTTATTGGGGTCCGAGGGCATGTGTCAGTATTTACAGGGGGTCCCCGGGAGTGTGTCAGTATTTACAGGGGGTCCCCGGGAGTGTGTCAGTATTTACAGGGGGTCCCAGGGCGTGTGTCAGTATTTACAGGGGGGTCCCCGGGAGTGTGTCAGTATTTACAGGGGGACCCCGGGAGTGTGTCAGTATTTACAGGGGGTCCCCGGGAGTGTGTCAGTATTTACAGGGGGGTCCCCGGGAGTGTCTCAGTATTTACAGGGGGACCCCGGGAGTGTGTCAGTATTTACAGGGGGACCCCGGGAGTGTGTCAGTATTTACAGGGGGCCTCTGGGAGTGTGTCTGTATTTACTGGGGGTCCCCGTGAGTGTGTCAGTATTTATTGGGGGTCCCCGGGAGTGTGTCAGTATTTACTGGGGGTCCCCGGGAGTGTGTCAGTATTTACTGGGGGTCCCCGGGAGTGTGTCAGTATTTACAGGGGGATCCCGGGAGTGTGTCAGTATTTACAGGGGGACCCCGGGAGTGTGTCAGTATTTACTGGGGGTTCCTGGGAGTGTGTCAGTATTTGCAGAGGGTCCTTGGGAGTGTATCAGTAATTGCAGAAGGTTCCTGGGAGTGTGTCAGTATTTACAGGGCAAATCACACCCTGCCAGTTACCATCCTATCGTCCTCCTCCCAGTTATCAGTAAAGTGGACGGAGTCCATCAATGGTACCATCAAACAGAACCTACTCACCAATAAGCTGCTCATCAATGCTCAGTTCAGGTTCCACCAGACCCACTCGGCTCCAGACCTCATCACAGCCCTTGATCCAGACGTAGGCACAAGAGCTGAATGCCAGAGAAGTGAGAGTGACTGCCCTCGACATCAGGGCAACATTTGACCGAGTGTGGCATCAGTAGCCCTAGAAACACTGAAGTCAGTGGGGGTCAAAGGGAAAACGCTCCAGTGGTTTGGAGTCGCACCTGACACAAAGGCAGGTGGTTGTATCAACCTGCCCTTACATTTCAGACTGTCTCCTGGCTGCCTTTCTGAGATTTTCCAACTGTCTCTGCTCATGAGATTCTCTAACTGCTCCTTGGAACAGAATATCGCTCTCTTTTCCTACATTAATGTAGATTCAAATTCCTGAAATGTAATTCCACCGTGCACTGGAGCAGAAAATTTCAGCCTGACACTCCCTGTGATTGTTTCTTCAGCCTTTCACAAAGCTTTTCACCAAGAGTCGTGTGGACTGAAACTGAAAGCCACAGGAATCGGGTGGAATGTGGATGTAGGACTGGATAAAAAAATGAGGAAATGGGGGGATGGGGGTTACTGAGTGGAGCAACGCAGGCAGATGATGCTTGGACCCGTGTTTCTTATTGACCTAAATGACCTGGATGCAGCATTCAAGTGATGATCGTCAACACTAAAGTTGGGCCCATTTACAACCCAAAAAGAGCCCATCGCCCCTGTGCTCTCTCTCTCTCTCTCTGAAAGAGCTCAGTCCCATTCGCCCATCGCCCCTGTGCTCTCTCTCTCTCTCTCTCTCTCTGAAAGAGCTCAGTCCCATTCGCCCATCGCCCCTGTGCTCGCTCTCTCTCTCTCTCTCTGAAAGAGCTCAGTCCCATTCGCCCATCGCCCCTCTGCTCTCTCTCACTCTCTGAAAGAGCTCAGTCCCATTCGCCCATCGCCCCTGTGCTCTCTCTCTCTCTGAAAGAGCTCAGTCCCATTCCCTTGCCCTTTCCCCATTCCCCCATCGCCCCTGTGCTCTCTCTCTCTCTGAAAGAGCTCAGTCCCATTCGCCCATCGCCCCTGTGCTCTCTCTCTCTCTCTCTGAAAGAGCTCAGTCCCATTCCCCCATCGCCCCTGTGCTCTCTCTCTCTCTCTCTCTCTCTCTGAAAGAGCTCAGTCCCATTCCCCTGCCCTTTCCCCATTCCCCTGCCCTTTCCCCATTCCCCTGCCCTTTCCCCATTCCCCTGCCCTTTCCCCATTCCCCTGCCCTTTCCCCATTCCCCTGCCCTTTCCCCATTCCCCCATCACCCCTGTGCTCTCTCCCTCTCTCTCTGAAAGAGCTCAGTCCCATTCCCCTGCCCTTCCCCCATTCCCCCATCACCCCTGTGCTCTCTCTCTCTCTGAAAGAGCTCAGCCCCATTCCCCTGCCCTTTCCCCATTCCCCTGCCCTTTCCCCATTGCCCCGCCCTTTCCCCATTCCCCCGCCCTTTCCCCATTCCCCCGCCCTTTCCCCATTCCCCCGCCCTTTCCCCATTCCCTCGCCCTTTCCCCATTCCCTCGCCCTTTCCCCATTCCCTCGCCCTTTCCCCATTCCCTCGCCCTTTCCCCATTCCCCCGCCCTTTCCCCATTCCCCCGCCCTTTCCCCATTCCCCCGCCCTTTCCCCATTCCCCCATCACCCCTGTGCTTTCTCTCTGAAAGAGCTCAGTCCCATTCCCCTTACCCCATTCCCCCATCGCCCCTGTGCTTTCTCTCTGAAAGAGCTCAGTCCCATTCCCCGCCCTTTCCCCATTCCCCCGCCCTTTCCCCATTCCCCCATCACCCCTGTGCACTCTCTCTGAAAGAGCTCAGTCCCATTCCCCTGCCCTTTCCCCATTCCCCTGCCCTTTCCCCATTCCCCTGCCCTTTCCCCATTCCCCCATCACCCCTGTGCACTCTCTCTGAAAGAGCTCAGTCCCATTCCCCTGCCCTTTCCCCATTCCCCTGCCCTTTCCCCATTCCCCTGCCCTTTCCCCATTCCCCCATCACCCCTGTGCTCTCTCTCTCTCTCTGAAAGAGCTCAGTCCCATTCCCCTGCCCTTTCCCCATTCCCCCATCGCCCCTGTGCTTTCTCTCTGAAAGAGCTCAGTCCCATTCCCCCGCCCTTTCCCCATTCCCCCGCCCTTTCCCCATTCCCCCGCCCTTTCCCCATTCCCCCATCACCCCTGTGCTCTCTCTCTCTCTCTGAAAGAGCTCAGTCCCATTCCCCCGCCCTTTCCCCATTCCCCCATCACCCCTGTGCTCTCTCTCTCTCTCTGAAAGAGCTCAGTCCCATTCCCCTGCCCTTTCCCCATTCCCCTGCCCTTTCCCCATTCCCCCATCACCCCTGTGCTCTCTCTCTCTGAAAGAGCTCAGTCCCATTCCCCTGCCCTTTCCCCATCGCCCCTGTGCTCTCTATCTCTCTGAAAGAGCTCAGTCCCATTCCCGCGCCCTTTCCCCATTCCCCCATCGCCTCTGTGCTCTCTCTCACTCTCTGAAAGAGCTCAGTCCCATTCCCCTGCCCCTTTCCCCATTCCCCCATCACCCCTGTGCTCTCTCTCTGAAAGAGCTCTCCCCTTAGTCTCATTCCCCTGCCCTTTCTCCATTCGGCCTGTTGCCCCTGCCATTTCTTTATTTGACCCATTGGGCTGGATTTTGATACTGGGGCAGGTTGGGGTCGTGTCATCCGCATTTCATGTTATCCACCCGCCTGCAATTGGATGTGGGAGATTGATGCAATTTTCACTTAATTGGGCAATTGAGTTCCAGCATGTGGGAACCCATGAACCAATTAGTGGTTTCAGTCTGAAAGTCGCCTCTGATGATGTCATCATTGCAGGTCAGAGACTGCCTGGTCTCAGAGATTGCCTGGCCTTTGCTGTGAGAGGACCTGGATGCAAAATGAGCAGAGAGAGAGAGAGAATGAGAATTTTTTTTGCAACAAAGTCCTCCCAGGCAGTCTCTGAAGACATTCAATGCAGCAGCATCAGAGGCGACTTTCAGACCTAATACTACTACTACCTTCATCACATCTCCATTGTAATAGTGGACCTGCAGCTGATAGTCAGCTATTCACTTGTGCTCCCGCCAGGTTTCACTGGCGTGTTTCACATCAGGCGTACTTCACGTCGGAAAAGGGTTAAACTAGCTAAAACGTTTCAAAATGGCATTACAGAGCCAATTTAGGGCTTGTTAAGGGCTTTAATGGCCTCTCCTGCCTCTTGGAGGAGGGACGGAGTCGGGAACCCCGCGACCGATTTTGTCAAAATTGCGTGGAGTCGGGATGGGGTCGGGACCCCCGAATCTGCAACTTTAACCCCCCACACGCCTCCAAACCCGACTCCACGGGTCATTGAAAATCCAGCCCATTGTGTCTGTGCCGGATATCTTAGTCCTATTCCCCTGCCTTTTTTCTTCTTCAAATATTTATCCACTTCCCTTTTAAATGCAATTCTAGATTCTGCCTCCCCCACTGTTTCTGGTCAGACAGTCCAAGTCCTAACAACGTTCTGTGTAATTCTCCTAGTCTCTCCCTTCCTTCTTTTGGTGATGACCTTAAATTTCTCCCCTCTAGTTACTGACTCACTGACCAGTGGAAATTGTTTTCTCCATTTACATTATCAAAACCCCTGGTAATTTTAGCCATATCTATCAGAGCTCCTCTTAACCTTCTCTGTTCTAATGAAAAGAGCCCCAGAGTCTCTGGTCTCTCCTCATAACTAAAGCCTCTCGTCCCTAGTATCTTAGAGCACCCGCTCCATGGCCTTGACATCCTTCCTAAAGTAAGGCACCAAAACTGGGCCCAATATTCTACTGTGGCCTGACCAATGATTTGTGACGGGATAGATGACATAGGAACATTGAATGGAACATGGACATAGAAATTTACAATGGGAAAATTGACAAAAGTGTGAACAAAGAAGTGACATCAGGAAGTAAGGTTTGCAGACTGGAAATGTGTGCAGATGTAAATTTTTGTTGTAATATATGGCTATAATGTAAGATTTTTAATTAAATAAAATGTACAGCACAGAAACAGGCCATTCGGCCCAACAGGTCTATGCCGGTGTTTATGCTCCACACGAGCCTCTTCCCACCTTACTTCAGCTAAGCTCATCAGCATATCCTTCTATTCCTTTCTCCCTCGTGTTTATGTAGCTTGAACTTAAATGCATCTATACTATTCGCTTCACCCACTCCCTGTGGTAGCGAGTTCCACATTCTCACCACTCTCTGGGTAAAGAAGTTTCTCCTGAATTCCCTATTGGATTTATTAGTGACTATCTTATATCTATGGTCCCTAGTTCTGGTCTCGCCCACAAGTGGAAACATCTTCTCTACGTCTACCCTATCAAACCTTTTCATAATCGGATCACCCCTCAGTTTTCTCTTTTCTCTGTTCAGTCTTTCCTGATAGGTATAACCTCGCAGTTCTGGTATCATTGTAGTAAATATTTTTTACACCTTTTATATCCTTTTTATAATATGGAGCCCAGAACTGCTGTCTTATAATACTCCTGTGGAGCGCCGTTACTACGTTAAAGGTGCTATATAAATACAAGTTATTGTTGTTCACAACAAGTTTAACGTAGCTTTTCTGCTTTTCAATTCTATCCCTCTAGAAATGAACCCCAGTGCTTTGTTTGCTTTTTTATGGCCTTCTTAACCTGCGTCGCCACTTTTAGTGATTTGTGTGTCTCGACCCCCTCTGTTCCTCTACCCCATTTAGACTCTTATTTTCCAAGGAGTATGTGGCCTCCTTATTCTTCCTACCAAAATGTAGCACCTCACACTTAATCTATATTGAAGTTAATTTGCCAATTACATGCCCATTCTCCAAGTTTATTAATGTCTTCCTGTAGTTTGTCGCAGTCCTCCTCTGTGTTAACGATACCCCCCAATTTGGTGTCAGCTGCAAATTTTGAAGTTGTGCTTCCGATTCCCGAGCCCAAATCGTTTATGTAAATGGTGAACAGTGGTCCCAGCACTGATTCTTGTGGAGCATGAATAGGAAGTCTGTTATATGCATATATAATAAATATATATATATATATGTGTGTGTGTATACGTGTAATATATAGATATAATGTAAGATTTTTAATATAGATTATATAAAGAGTGAAGAGCAATGGTCCCAACACTGACCCTGGGGGACACCACTGGTTACTTCCCTCCACTCCGAGAAACCAGTAGTTTTCTTACCTTTAACCAACTTCCTATCCATGCTGCCACATTCACTTTAATATTGTTATTAATGTACGGTACTGTTGTATTCCTTTTGTCCCGTGTTGCTAAGGAGATAGAGTGTGATTTTAAAATTTAAAGAGCTGCCTTGTCGATCACAGAGAATGGGGGGGGAGGTACGTTAATCCTGCTGGGAGCTCACTGCCAACATTCAACTTAGCCTGATCTTGCAAGGTTTGCGTGCTCGGTACGGAGGCACTTCTCCTTTCCACTATTTGCCGTGTCCCACAGATGGTCAGTTCTTTCCACTGCTTCTGTAGAATACCGGCACACCAGTAGATGGAGGTCCTGCCTGATTTACTTTGTGTGAGAACCCCACCACAGAACAAATATCCATGCCTTTGTGTCTTATGGACAATTATATCTGGGGCTCCTATTTCAAAACAAAACTTGCTGAGAGTTAAAATGTATTCTACATTGCTGTCACCTAGCAAGACAACACATTTCGGGCCATGATAGAGGCCATCTGACTTTGCAAGAAGTCTTCTTACAAATATAAAAGCAGAATATGGGACAAAATTTCCACTTGGAATGATCTTCATAACTTTACCAAATATTGATTGGAACAAGCGAGGATTTGCTTTTCTGTGGGTCTGTCCTATCCAGACCAACAGGGGTCACCCTTCCCTTCAGAGTGCTAGTTAGGATTGTGACTAGGATCTAATATAGGCACACTCCTTATGGTGTGTGATCAATTTATCCATTCCAAGAAAGAGGAAAACCCTACAGGAAGTTATTTCATTGCAACTTTTGAGTCAAAGTCTTTGGCTGAAATGTCATAAAATAATCATGCTTCAATCCCAAAAAATTTAACGAAACAAGAGAAACAGGGTATACATAGCAACCACCTTCTATAACACAAGTGCCTGTCATCTATCGATCCTGTTTCATATTGCTATGTCATGAACTAATGGATCCAGTCCAAGTTTGATGAAGCATTACTGTGGCCTATCTGTTCCCAGTCATGCCATACTCCTAATTCCTGTTGTAGTTTGAAAGTGTGCCTGTATCTTTCTCTCCAAGTACTTTATCCTGACTGACGTTCATTTCTTTCCACAGCTGACAGTGATGACTGTGTTGATGCTGCAGAAGTGAAGCCCAAGCAGAGACGTGTGAGGAACATCATGTATTTTAATGATGAGGATGAAGAGGACGAAGGAGAGGAAATGGAACAAGAATATGATGGAAAGAAAGTAACGGTACAAAGGCACTTCTCCTTTCCACTGTTTGCTGTGTCCCGCAGACAGTCAGTTCTTTCCACTGCTTCTGTAGAATACTGTGCCGAGCAGGCCAGAAGGGAATGAGGAATAGGAGCTGAGTTATGTTCCTGGCACATTAGCGTTAGTGGGCAGTCCTGGGACTTGTGAATGGAACACCATGACTTCTATACTAACACACTGGTATTTCCCACCTTTTTGTAAAGTAATCTCTCTCACCTTCTTGGTTCCTTCCACTGTACATCATTGGCTGAACAAGAGCTCAGTGAGGTAATGTACTCCCCTCTGACGGACACCTTTGTCTTCTGACAGTGCCAACAGACAATGTGCAGCAGTGATCTGGATCGACTGTTGTCTCTGCTCCTTCCAGGTTACTTGTCTTACCTCCCAGATGAGCTGGCTAAAATTAAACGTCACTGTGAATGGAATCACGGGAGATGGTCCTGTTCCTGAACTGAGTTCTGATGTTATGATCTACTTTTTGAAATGAGAAAGTTCCTGTGGAGTCAGAGGATAGACCCAGTAGCTTAAGTGACGTACAGAAGGATTTTCTGCTTATTATCCTGGGCTTGCTGTCAGAAACCTACCCAGATGTCAGGGCCACTTGAAGGTAGTTCTGGGAGCAGAGGTAGCTGAGACTCGCCTTTGTCAGTAATGAAAAATACAGAAGCCAAAGTAGTTTGAGTAGGCGGGGCAGTAAAGACCCTGCAATGCCATGGGCCACAGTGCAGGAGTAAAAGCAATGATGTCAATCGGGAAGTTATGATTAGATGATAAATTTGGTTTTAAAAGCCTGCAGATTGTAGGAGCGAAGGGAGGAGTTGGAGGTTCCAGGAAAGAATAAGGTAGAGTAGGAGGCAGTGCGATAAGTCTTGATGTCAACACAGTTGTGGTATTGATAAAAGAAAGACGAGCAAGTTTGCAGTGAAGAGAGAGAATGACAGCTGTAGGTGGGGGAAGGATTCCCCATCAGTCAAACTTGGTTTTCTCTTCTATCCTGTGCAGAAGCAAGAAAATCTTGCCCAGATTTGGAGTGTTATTCAAGCCATGGAATTATCTTTATAAAGAACTGAGTAAAATGTCAGCTGTGGATCAGTGGGCAGCACACTCGCCTCGGAGTCAGAGGGTTGTGGGTTCAGGTCCCACTCCAGAGACTTGAGCACATAATCCAGGCTGACACTTCAGTGCAGTACTGAGGGTGTGCTGCACTGTTGGAGGTACCGTCTTTTCAATAAGATGTTAAACCGAGGCCCTGTCTGCCCCCTCAGGTGGACATAAAAGATCCCAAAACATTATTTTGAAGAAGAGCAGGGGAGTTATCCCTGGTGTCCTGGTCAATATTTATCCCTGACCCAACATCACAAACAGATTAATGTGGCACTCATCTTACTGCTGTTTTTGAGACCTTGCTGTGTGCCGCATTCTCTTACAGTAAAACAGTGACTAACTTCATAGTGAAACATATTGGGATTTGCTGAGGGCGCTAATCAGGCACTACATAAATGTAAATGTTATCTTGTAAGAGAACAAACTGAAAGATTAATATTCACCTTTGAACTGTACCCCAGTAGGAGCTAGGGCCTCCGTGAGAGGGAGAGAATTTGGAAACCCAGCGTTATTTGCGAGAGGTGGCCGTGAGTCATGTAGACTACAGCTAACTTATCTTGCACTGATGAATCAGGTTACTGACTGAATTCTCCCAGGATCACTCATCAACTGTGGGCACATCAGGACATTAGTGGGTTGGGTAAATCCAACCCCAGCCCACATCCTTTGCTCCCCAAATCACATTTTGCTTCATCGACACTCTGTACCTCTAGGATACCCTGGACTGCTGTGGGTTACAGGCTATACTGCTTTAATTTTTCAGAATAAAACTGATGTTTGATCATGAGTTGAGGGAAGCACTTTCCAGTAAGAGCAGTGCGCCAATTGTCAAAGTGTTGAAGCCTGAATTGAGATCGCCCATTTCTGTTGTAGCCTTGTTTACACCGTACAGTGTCCCTCACTCCCCAGTGCAAATTTTAATTTGAAAATCTCTTTCAGGTATTTTTTACTCGAAATGGAAAGATAATTGGCAGGAAAGAAGCACCAGTGCCGTCTGGAGGATTCTACCCCACCATCGGAATGCTTAGCAACGGAGAGAAGGTTAAAGTCGACCTGCATCCTTTGAGCGGCTGAGCTGTCCATCCACTTCTTACTGAACACAGCAGGCAAACGCATGCTCCTCTTCCTACTGCCATCTACTGGCTGTTTGTGGTATAGCCTGTAACACCACAGAGCAATATTGACCGTTATATTTGGCCAATTTATGTAACTCTGCTATTCCATTGGTGTATTTAACAAACGGTTATATAGGACAAGTGTCTAGTCTGATTGTTTTCCTTCATTATCTGTTAAATCCTGCTTTAAAACACTAAAAATCCGTTGCTGCTTTCAAATCTTTTGCAGCTACTATAATCCAATATTATTGATTACCTCAATTGCACGCCCTTGGCATTTGATAAGAACACTCCCTGATGCTGCTCTCTACCTGCACATCCAGAGCTATTAAACAATCAATATGAGACAGCAAATCGTAAAATGATGCAAATTCATTTCCTCCTTGTTTGCGGTCTGCAAGCTGCTTTCGAAGGAATGTTTTCAAGGAGCCTGCTCCTGTCTCAATACAGCTCTCGAGTGTTCTGTAACCAGCAGAATACAAACTCACTAGGTCTTGGTCTGGGATCCCATGATCATCAGAGAGCATGCAGATGTGAACTGTTCTCTCCCCACACCAAGTTCTGTGTACAGTGCCTTACCCACACTACTACAGGGCTGGTATTCCTACCTGTTATTAGCATCAGTGTGTTAGCAATCATTACAATCCACCTACCACAAAGTTAGGTAAGTGATCCAGCTCGGAAATCCCTGGGAACACTTGTCCCTTTAGGTTGGTATTGATCTTTCTGTCACAAGTGAGCACTCCTGTTCTTTCCTTCTACTCCACTGTCGGCACCTGTCAGTCTGCACTGTTAAAATGTCGCCAGTACTACACTGCTTCTCAGCTTGTAGACCTGACCTTTCTTTGGTGTATCTGCACTGTGCTGGGGAAGATGTGAAGCCTTAGTCAGAATGTTTGTGTTGCTATTGGAGGATGTAGATACAATTACTGTACATTTAAAAACATTCTGGGGGGATCTGAAGTCCTTGTCACTGAATCCTGACAGTATCAGGGTGGTGTGATATAGAGGAGGAGTTATATGATACAGAACTAAAGCTGCAGATGTTGCTGCCTAAACTAGTATATGGAGACCTCATTCATCGAGGACGCTGTCCAAAGAATATCAGCATTTCATGAAAGGTTTGTTCCTCTTCAGACTGAACTGAGCTCAGGTGCTTGTGTCTGTAACACGTTCTCCACACGTTACTTCCACACTGTCCTCACCCTGCGTACAGAATGTTATAAAGTAACTCCAACACTCAGTCCACTCGCATCTCACCCACGTCCACTAAATAAACTTCATGAAGCTTTTGCAACTCAAAGTTTTCCTTCAGTTCTCAAATGTTGAGATGTGCAGAATTGCTGTGTGTTTCTCAAGCCCCTTTTACGCTCTACTAATGCCGCAGCTTCCTGCCGTGTGATACATTTGCCACATTTGCTAATGTTTGGCAAGTTTGCCTTGGGAGCCCACGGCACCAACATAATATAACAGCTCTCAGCATCATTCTGTCTGCCACTGCTATCTGGCATTTTTAAA
The DNA here is from genome assembly GCA_030390025.1 of Squalus acanthias. Taxonomy (NCBI): domain Eukaryota; kingdom Metazoa; phylum Chordata; class Chondrichthyes; order Squaliformes; family Squalidae; genus Squalus; species Squalus acanthias. The sequence continues at coordinate 28,044,140 of CM059451.1, forward strand.
TAAAAAATGACATCATGAAGTAGTGGTGGGGGGTGCGGGGGTGAGAGGCAGCCACTGACCCTGAAGCTCTCCAGCAGGGGTCATCAGGTGCAGGGACCTTGGCTGAGTTCTCCACCCCACTAGCCAGGGTGCTAAGGACAATTAATGCTCCCACTGCTGTCAGGATTAGATCACCAAACTCAGCACAGAGCAGGTTGCGTTCAGAATTTAGAACCTTCATCCCCATTCGTGAGATTTTCAAGTTTTGTGAAAAAAAATTCCTGCATGTAAGGACATGTATGGTATTAAAGTGCATTTCAGATCTATTTTAGACTAGGTTAGCAAACATGTTATAAAATGAAACTTGGAACAAAGTACTATCATATTCTGTATCTCATCCCACACATGTGGCACAGGCAGAATACCTGGATTGTGAGTGAGAGCTACATTAACTTGAATCAGGAGTTGCACAGACTTTCACTCCTAACCTCCCATCCACCACCCCCCTAACATACTTCCAAAATAATTTCAATATTCAGAACCTGACAGGGCTAAAACATCACATGTGAGATAAAATAATGTGGTTTGTGTAGAACTGCGACAGATAGAGGCAGTGCTGCCGGTATCGGGGAGTCCATGGGCTATGTCGGCACTTAAGGCATTTAAAAAGCAGCTTCTCCCTCCACTTTAACCACTGGGGAGGGAGCAACACAGAGCTGGAGTGAACCCCAGCTAAAGGCCTCATAGTCCGAACCACTGTCCGTTTTCCTCCCTAGGCTACGTTTTCATTTCTTTGCCCAATGTGGGTTTTCTGCAACTCCCCCATGCCCCCCCCCCCCCAACCCTTGTTTGAGGTGATGATGAACTTGTCCAATTATGGGCCCTGTTTGTGCTGTGGACCCATGTTCAGTAGTAACAGGTTTGACACTTTGTAAACGTATTTGATGTTGGACCTTTCCAGCCAGTAGACAAAGGAGATGTTTATCCACCAGTCTGAGCTGGATTTGATGGCCCACTGCACGACCAGCCCTTTACTATGGTTGTCCTACAGATTGAGCATGTGATCAGGAGGTGACCGTGAACTGTTTTGCTTTACTCGCCGTGTACTGCAAGCATTGCACTGAGGTAAAGGGACTTTTGAGTGGAAAGTATTTCATTTCTATGTCCTGAAAATAATTGGATTCTTGAGTGATTTCTGTAACAATTCTGTATGTTAAACTGAGGTTTCCTGAGAGGGGCTAAAACACTGAGTTCAAAGTAAAAAATGGTTCCAATTTCTCCCACCTGAGCTGTGATATAATTTGAGTGATTGTAAATTGCTTATTGATTGTGGATATGTTAGAGAAATTACTTTTGACACGTGGCAGTCTCCCACCAGCTCTTTTGTACCAATAATCGACCTTGTGCACTATATTATATCAAAGATATGTACATAATTCAGATGTTTATATGCTTTAATTAAAATAGATATTTCCATAATTGTGTGTTCTTTTCTCTGATCCCACAGTGGGTGGTGATCCTTGTTACTGTGTGAAGTATATCAGAGCTGCTGCTGTAATACAGGCTGTGTGACAGCTTGGCTTAGAGTCAGAAGGTTGTGGGTTTCAGTCCCACTCCAGAGACTTGAGCACATAAACCAGGCCGACACTCCCAGTGTAGTACTGAGGGAGTGCTGCACTGTCAGAGGTGCCATCTTTCTGATGAGATGTTAAACCGAGGCCCCGTCTGCCCTCTCGGATGGATGTTAAAGATCCCATGGCACTATTCGAAGAGCAGAGGAGTCCTCAACCATAGGATATACGGCACAGAAACCAGCCATTCGACCCAACCAGTCCATACCGGCGTTTATGCTCCACTCGAGCCTCCTCCTGTCTTTCCTCATCTAACTCTATCAGCATAACCCTCTATTCCCTTCTCCATCATATGCTTGTCCAGCTTCCCTTAAATGCATCGATACTATTCGCTTCAACCACTCCGTGTGGTAGCGAGTTCCACATTCTCACCACTCTCTGGGTAAAGAAGTTGCTTCTGAATTCCCTATTGGATTTCTTGGTAACTATCTTATATTGATGGCCTCTAGTTATGCTCTTCCCCACAAGTGGAAACATTCTCTCTGTATCCACTCTATCAAAACCTTTCATAACTTTATAGACCTCTATTAGGTCACCCCTCAGCCGCCTTTTTTCAAGAGAAAAGAGACCCAGCCTGTTCATCCTTTCCTGATATGTATACCCTCGCATTTCTGGTATCATCCTTGTAAATCTTCTCTGCACCCTCTCCAGTGCCTCTATATCCTTTTTATAATATGCCGACCAGAACTGTACGCAGCACTCTAAGTGTGGTCTAACCAAGGTTCGATACAAGTTTAGCATAACTTCTCACTTCTCTACTTTTTAATTCTACCCCTCCAGAAACAAACTCTAGTGCTTGGTTTGCTTTTGTTGTGGCCCTATTGACCTGCGTCGCAACTTTAAGTGATTTGTGTATTTTACTCCCAGATCCCTTTACTCTGCTACCCCATTTAGATTCTTAGGGCTGGATTTTGTCAATGGAGGCGGGACTCCCACTTTTTGGGTTGTAGTCCCGCCTCCATCAACTTGTGGCCAACCCACTGTATTTTCCCTTGATTGACCTTGCAATTGACCCAGCAGGCTTAGCAGGCCAATCAAGGGTCCCTTGGATACAGGTGACGTCAGCCGTTGAAATTTCATCTGTCAAGAGCTTTTGACAGATGAAATTTCAGCGTTTGACAGCTCTGTGAAGCTGTCAAACACTGACAATATGATTTCTAACGTGAGTCCCTGTACTTAGACTCAGTTAGAAATCAATCCAGCACAGAAAGCAGAGACTGCAGCTTTTGACAGCTCAGCGGCCATTCTGCTTTCTGTGCCGGTGAAGGGCTGACACCTGCAGGAGGAAGTTAAGGTAAGTAAAACTTTTTTCCACACTTTACACTTACCTTACACACTTACCTCTGCACACATGCACCCATCACTCACCTGCCCACCGGACATATCGACCCCTCCAACCCCTGCAGACCCACGGTCCGCCTCGCTAAAACGGCGTGGTTTGGAGCCGTCGGGAAGCCCACACTTCAGGGCTAAAAATAGGGATTAGGCAACAAACTGCCTGTTAACTACCTGTTAACAGGCAGTTAATTGTCACTAATCCTCTTCCCGCCTCAGGGAGGCGGCTCCCAGCACAGGTCTTCTATAGGCATATAAATAGTAAATGGGTAGTAAGAGGAGGGGTGGGGATGATTAGGGACCAAAAAGGAGACCTACACATGGAGGCAGAGGGCATAGCTGAGGTACTAAATTAATACTTTGCACCTGTCTTTACCAAGGAAGAAGATACTGCCAAAGTCATGGTGAAAGAGGAGGTAGTTGAGATACTGGATGGGATAAAAATTGATAAAGAGAAGGTACTGGAAAGGCTGGCTGTACTTAAAGTAGATAAGTCACCAGGACCAGATGGGATGCATCCTAGGATGCTGTGGAAAGTAAGGGTGGAAATTGAGGAGGTACTGGCCATAATCTTCCAATCCTCCTTAGATACGGGGGTGGTGACAGAGAACTGGAGAATTGCAAATGTTACACCCTTGTTCAAAAAAGGATGTAAGGATAAACCCAGCAACTACAGACCAATCAGTTTAACCTCGGTGGTGTGGAAGCTTTTAGAAACGATAATCCAGGACAAAATTAACAGTCACTTGGACAAGTGTGGATTAATTAAGGAAAGCCAGCACAGATTTGTTAAAGGCAAATCGTGTTTAACTAACCCAATTAAGTTTTTTGATGAGGTAACAGAGAGGGTTGATGAGGGCAGTGCGGTTGATGTGGTGTACATGGGCTTCCAAAAGGCGTTTGATAAAGTGCCACATAATAGGCTTACCAGCAAAGTTGAAGCCCATGGAATAAAAGGGACAGTGGCAGCATGGATACGAAACTGGCTAAGCGACAGGAAACAGAGAGTAGTGGTTAACGGTTGTTTTTTTTGGACTGGAGGAAGGTATACAGTGGTGTTCCCCAGGGGTCAGTACTAGGACCACTGCTTTTCTTGATACATATTGATGACTTGGACTTACGTGTACAGGGCACAATTTCAAAATTTGCAGATGACACAAATCTTGGAAGTATATGAACAGTGAGGAGTATAGTGATAGACTTCAAGAGGACATAGACAGGCTGGTGGAATGGGCAGACACGTGGCAGATGAAATTTAATGCAGAAAAGTGCGAAGTGATACATTTAGGTAGGAAGAACAAGGAGAGGCAATATAAACTGGGGGTATGTGTGCATAAATCGTTGAAGGTGGCAGGGCAGGTTGAGAAAACGGTTAAAAAAAGCATATTGGATCCTGGACTTCATAAATAGAGGAATAGAGTACAAAAGCAAGGAAGTTATGATGAACCTTTATAAAACACTGGTTCGGCCTCAACTGGAGTATTGTGTCCAATACTGGGCACCGCACTTTAGGAAGGATGTGAAGGCCTTAGAGAGGGTGCAGAAAAGATTTACAAGAATGGTTCCAGGGATGAGGGACTTCAGTTACGTGGATAGACTGGAGAAGCTGGGGTTGTTCTCCTTAGAGCAGAGAAGGTTGAGAGGAGATTTGATAGAGGTGTTCAAAATCATGAGGGGTCTAGACAGAGTAGATAGAGAGAAACTGTTCCCATTGGCAGAAGGGTCAAGAACCAGAGGACACAGATTTAAGGTGATTGGCAGAAGAACCAAAGGAAAAACTTTTTTACACAGCGAGTGGTTATGATCTGGAATGCACTACCTGAAAGGGTGGTGGAGGCAGACTCAATCGTGGCTTTCAAAAGGGAATTGGATAAGACCCTGAAGGAAAACAATTCGCAGGGCTAAGGGGAAAGGGTGGGGGAGTGGGACTAGCTGAAGTGCTCTTGCAGAGAGACAGCATGGGCCGAATGGCCTCCTTCTGTACTGTAACCATTCTATGATTCTACTCCAACACAAAAGCAAAATACTGTGGATACTGGAAATCTGAAATAAAAAGAGAAAATGCTGGCAATACTCAGCAGGTCAGGCAGCATCTGTGGAGAGAGAAACCGAGTTAACATTTCAGGTCGATGACCCACCTGAAACGTTAACTCTGTTTCTCTCTCCACAGATGCTGCCTGACCTGCTGAGTATTGCCTGCATTTTCTCTTTTTATCTATGATTCTACTCTCTGCTTTCTGTCTTTCAACCAGCCAGCTATTCATTCTGCTACTTGTCCCCTGACTCTGCATGCTCTGACCTTTTTCATTAGTCTGTTATGTGGTACCTTATGGAAGGCCTTTTGGAAATCTAGATATATTACATCTATGGTATTACCCTTGTCTACTCTCTCTAATACCTCTTCAAAGAATTCAATGAGGTTGGTCAAGCAAGAGTTTCCCTTTTGAAATCCATGTTGACTATTCATTATTGTATTTTTGGTTTCTAGTAGTTTTTCTATTTTCTCCTTGAGGAGTGATTCCATTATTTTTCCTACTACCGATGTTAAGCTGACTGGTCTATAGTTCCTTAGACATATTCTATCTCCCTTCTTAAATATAGGTATAATTTTAGCTATCCACCAGTCCTCTGGTACTATACCTTTTACTAATGAATTATTAAATATGTATAATAGTGCCTCTGCTATCTCTTCCCTAGATTCTTTTAGAATGCTCGGATGTAATCCATCCAGACCAGGTGTTTTATCTTCTGCGTTCAATTAGTTTATTTAATATTTCTCCTCTTTATTTTAAATGCAGTTGTATAATTTCTAATTTCATCTTCTGATGTCATGTCCACTTGATCCATCTCCCTGGTAAATACTGAAGCAAAATAATTATTTAATATTTCTGCCATTTCGCTATCGCTGCCTGTGATTTTATCCTGGCTGTCCCTTAATGGCCCTATTCCCATCCCGACTTTCCTTTTTTTATTTATGTGCCTGTAGAATATTTTGTTTTATGTTCCTTGACAATTTAATTTCATAGTTACTCTTTGCCTTCCTAACTGTGTTTTTGATTTCTCTCCTTGTCTCTTCATATTCTCCCTTGTCATGCTCTCCCCTGCTGTCCATGTACTTGGTGTATGTCCCTTTCCTTACCCTCAATTTTTCCCTTATGTCTTTATTCATCCATGGTGTCTCATTAGTGTTTAGTTTGTTCTTGTTTTTTAGCAGAATGTATTTTTCCTGGGCTCTGTTGAACACTTTTTAAATGTTTCCCATTGCTGTTCTATATCATTATTTGCCAATATTGTTGTCCATTTTATTTCCCCAAGTTTTCTCAGCCCCTCAAAATTAGCTTTTCTCCAATCTATTACCCTGGTCTTTGTCCTGCTTATGTCCTTCTCAATTATTATCCTAAACCATATTGTATTATGGTCACTATTGCCTGAATGTTCCCCTACTTTTACTTCTCTTATCTGCTCTGGTTCATTCCCCAATACCAGATGCAGTAGTGAATCCTCCCTTGCCGGGCTTCTTACATACTGGGTTAGAAAGGAGTCCTCGACACATTGTAGGAACTCCATTCCCTTAACCCCATTACCTACCTCTTCTGGCCAATTAATTTCAGGGTAGTTAAAATCCCCTATGATTATTAATCTATGTTTGTTACTCATTTCCCTAATTTGTTTGCATATTTCTTCCTCCACTTCCCTTCCACTATTAGGTGGTCTGTCAACTACCCCTATTAGTGTGATTGATCCTTTATTATCTTTATCTCTATCCACATGGATTCTATTTCTGTCTTACTGATGGCTGCGTCACTTTTTTCTACTGCCATTGTTATTTCTAATAAGTACAGCTACTCTACCTCCCCTTTTTCCCCCCTCTATCTTTTCTAAATATGTTATACCCTGCAATGTTTAATTCTCAGTCCTGATTTTTCTGTAGGCATGTCTCAGTAATCCCTACTATATCTGGTTCCTCAATGTATTATTGCTTCTAGTTACCCTGTTTTATTACGGGTACGGTATGCATCGCTGTAAAGACAGTTTAACTCAGTTTTAGTAGCAGTTCCTCTCATTTTATTTTTAACCATCTTTTTACACTTCTGTTAAGAACATAAGAAATAGGAGCAGGAGTCGGCCATTTGGCCCTTCGAGCCTGCTCTGCCATTCAATAAGATCATGGCTGATCTACCTCATCTCCACTTTCCTGCACTATCCCCATATCCCTTGATTCCCTTAATATTCAAAAATCAATCGATCTCTGTCTTGAATATACTCAACGACTGAGCCTCCACAGCCCTCTGGGGTTACCCTGGGACCAGGTAGGCACACACCCTTCGGGACTCTCGTTCGTGGCTGCAGAGGACGCTATCTATCTCCCTAATTATAGACTCCCCCATCACTACCACATTTCTATTCTGCTGTTCTAGAACTCTATTTATTCCCTGGCCATTTATGTCCTCCCTTAGTTTAGTCTGTCCCGTGTTCTCCATTCCTGTTTCATTTACATTTAAGCTTGTTTCATTTCTTATAGATCCCTCCCGCCGCCACCCCCCCCCCCCCCCCCCCCAACCCCACCATCTTACTAGTTTAAAGCCTTTGCGATCTCCCTATTTACCCTTTCCGCTAAGACACTGGTCCCTTTCCGGTTCAGGTGGAGCCCGTCCCATCGGTGCAACATCTTCCTGTCCCAGTACTGGTGCCAGTGTCCCATGAAAAGGAACCCCTCTTTCCCACACCAGCCCTTTAGCCACGTGTTAATTCTACTGATCTGACTGTTTCTATGCCAATTTGCACGTGGCTCGGGCAATAATCCAGAGATTATTACCCTTGAGGTCCTGCTTTTTAATTTAGTTCCTAACTCCTGATACTTCCTCATCAGGACCTCCTCCCTGTTCCTACCTATGTCGTTTGTTCTGACATGGACCACGACAACTGGATTTACCCCCTCCCCAATGTTCTTTGTTCTGCATAGCCTGTTTTTTTTAATGGGCGGTCCCTTTAAATTTTTGTGTATTGTAAAAGCCGGTGAGCAGCCTGCGCGGGACCTTGCAGATTGCTGCGTAGCCATGCAGCTTAGAGGCAATGTTGCCCCTCCCTTTCCAAGTTCCTCTCCAGCCGCCGTGAGATATCCCTTACCCTGGGACCGGGTAGGCAACACACCCTTCAGGACTCTCATTCATGGCAGCAGAGGACACTATCTATCTCCTGAATTATAGGATCCCCTATCACTACCACACTTCTATTCTGCTCTTCTTCTCCACCCCCCCCCCCCCCCCTCCCCTCACCTACCCTCCCCTCACCTACCCTTGGACAACCTTGGTCTGTATTGTGGCTGTCCTCCCCGCAGTCTTTCTCCTTGTCCTCACTGGTCCTGTCCAACACATCGTACCTGTTGGACAGGACCAGTGTCTGCAGGACCTCCTTCTCAACCTCTCCGAAGTCCCCTCTACTTGGCTCCCTGACAGGCACACCCTCCCCTTCCTGAACTTCTGCTTTCCTCTGGGGTGTGACTGTGTTCTGGATAAAACTATCCAGAAATTCCAACCCCCCCTCTTATGTTCAACATCACTAAAACAGATGATCTGGTCATTATCACATGGCTGTTTGTGGGAGCTTGCTGTGCACAAATTGGCTGCTGAGTGTCCTACATTACAACAGTGATTACACTTCAAAATGTACTTCATTGGCTGTGGAAGCAGGTCTCACTCATGAGTTGACGAAAAGGAGTTTGATGCTTTAAGGTGAATGTTTTGCTTTTTTCTCTTTATTGTTATCTATGTTTATACTGCAGTTGCTTTGTTTAGAAGCTTGTCAAACACAAGTAGCAATATCTTCTAAATTGACAATAGCATAATGCATTCACAAAAACGGATTTTTAAAAAACAAGCCATGAGTTTTGACGATGCCATTTACGCAGGAGCTCGTCTCATTTCAAGGGGGGAGATGGGCACCAGGATGAAACATTAGAGAGGGGAAACAAGGCGCACAGAGGACTGGGAGAGATAGATAGCACTAGAGTAAAGAATAGTTCAGAAATAGGAGGGATCAGACGGGGCAATTGCGAAGCAGTACAAGGTGGGTTTGGAGTGCATGTACGTAAATGCACGGTGCGTGGTAAATAAAGTTGGTGAGCTGCAGGCACAAGTTGCCACATGGGACTATGATATATTGGGAACTTAATATCCCTGGCTACAAGATATTCAGGAAAGATAGGGAAGGAAAAAAAGGAGGGGGGAGGGAGCAATGGCGGTATTGATCAAAGAAACTATTATAGCACTAGAGAAGCATGATGTAGTTGAGGGGCTAAAGACCGAGTCTATCTGGTTAGAATGAAAGAACAATAGATGAGCTATTACGCTCCTGGGTGTATACTATAGGCCACCAAATAGTGGGAAGGAGCTAGAGGGGCAAATTTGCAGGCAAATTACAGAAACATGCAAGAACTACAGATTAGTGATAATGGGTGACTTCAATTATTCTAATATAGACTGGGATAGTAACAGTGCAAAGGGCAAAGAGGATGAGGAATTACTGAAATGTGTACAAGAGAACTTTCTTGATCAGTGTACTTCCAGCCCAATAAGGAAGGAAGCAGTGCTAGATCTAGTTCTGGGAATGAAGTTAGGCAAGGCTTCTTCGACAGCACCTCCCAAATCCGTGACCTCTACCACCCAGAAGGACAAGGACAGCATAGGAACATCACCACCTCCAGGTTTCCCTCCAAGTCATACACCATCCTGATTTCCTTCATTGTCACTGGGTCAAAATCCTGGAACTCCCTCCCTAACAGCACTGTGGGAGTACCTTCACCACACGGACTGCAGTGGTTCAAGAAGGCGGCTCACCACCACCTTCTCAAGGGCAAGTAGGGATGGGCAATAAATGCTGACCTTGCCAGACGACGCCCACATCCCATGAATGAATTAAAAGTAAGTGGAGCATGTCTCAGTGGGAGAGCATTTGGGGAACAGTGATCATATCATCATCAGGTTTAGAGTAGTGATGGAAAAGGACGAGGTACAATCAAGCATAAACATGCTTTACTGGAGGAGGGCTAATTTCAGTGAGTTGAAAAGGGATCTGGCCCAGGTGGATTGAAATCAAACACTGGTGGGTAAAACAGTAACTGAACAATGGGGGGCCTTCAAAGAAGAGATGGTTCGTGTACTGAGTAGACACATTCCCGTGAGGGGAAAGAAGGGCATCCAAAGCTAGAGCTCCCTGGATGACTAAAGATATAGAGGTTAAAATGGAACAGAAAAAGGAGGCTTATTATAATCATAAGGTTAATAATACAGTAGAGAAACAAGCTGAATATAGAAAGTACAGAGGAGATCTAAAAAAGCGAATAAGAGCAAAGAGAGAGTATGAGAATAGATTGGTGGCTAACATAAAAGGGAACCTAAAAGTTTTTTTATAAACATGAATAGTAAAAGGATAGTCAAAGGAAGGGTGGGGTGAATAGGGATCAAAAAGGAAATCATCTTGTGGAGGCAGAGGGCATGGCTAAGGTACTAAATGAGTACGTTGCATCTGTCTTCACTGGAGAAGAGGATGCTGCTCATCCCATAGGTAAGTGGACAGTTTACTGACTCTCGAGTGCCAACCAGCCTCTTCTTTGAATAGGGATAATGTTCATCTCACCATTAACTTGTTCTGACAATAATGAGCTGGAGCCTCTCAGGAGTGCTACTTCCCCCTGGAATGGTAAACAAACCCTGGCAGCACAGGCCGCTCCTTTACAACGCCCCTCGTGACTGCTTACAGAGCAGGAGCATAGCACTGAGGTGGGGGGTGGGAATGGAATATTTTATTTCATTTTCTGCCCATCTCTCCTGGATCAGCTAACTGTAGCCTTCCAAGGTGGCCATCCTTCATGAACGAGCTTAGAAATGATTGCCATTGGGTTATTTGACCTTGGAGGGTATCACAGCTGAGCCTGATGTGTTTGCCCAATGTCTTCACTCTTCACACACACTTTGCAGCAGGAGTCTGTGGATACCATAAGGAGCTGCAACCCTGGCTGATCTTTTCTCTCCTTAACCCAGGGGCACTTAAGCAATTCTAACTCCCCAACCGAGTTGAGACGAGCAAACTCAGCACAGACTGGTGATTACACCTGGGCCCATCCTGCTGTCTGAGGCTCACACTGTCATGGGGGCGGAGTCACCACTATTTTAACCAGAAATGTTCCATGAATTATTGCAATCTCATTCCTTACAGATTCACAAACAGACCAACAGACTGCTGAGAAACATGAAAGTTAAAGATTAGGAAATGGTTAGCAAGTGAAGGCTTTTGCTGGAACATTCCAGAGTGCTGGGGTCACGTGACAGTGGCTTTTTACTACAATAAACTCCCCTCAAATGACGATTTATATTAAATGAGAATAAAGTCAGAATGAGAAACTGCGGGGTGTGACTGAATTACTGGTTTGGGATATCACTAACTTTAGCCACAGTAGTTGTGTCTTAATAGAAAGACTCCACGTGGTGAGTGGCAATCCCCAGAATCCATTTGTTAAAGAACATGCAGAGGGGCCTGGGAACAGTGTGTCAAATACAGGATTCAACCACTGAAGTGCCCTTGCTCATAGCTGTTTACTGGAGCCTAGAGGCCATTAAATGGAAATGATTCAAAGCACAAAGCAAGCTGTCACCAAACAGCAGTGACTACAGTTCTAAAGTACATTGACTGTGAAGCACGTTGGGATGTCCTGAGGCCCTAGAAGGCGCTATAGAAATGCATGATCCTTCTTTCTGTCTTATTGGCTCTAGTTTGGCAGTCACTTCACACAGAGCCAGGAGATGTCAAGAGCAGTTTCTTCACAAGTTCTCAAAGGTCTCACAGAGGTATCCAGCAATTAAATCAAATGCTTTGGGATGTTTCATTCTGTTAAAGGCGCTATGTATATGCAAGTTGTTGAAATGCTTTAGTGACTTCTGAAATTCTAACTTTAAGACCTTTCTTCCTGGACAATGTTTTAGTGACTGTTAAAAGGATCTCACAATGAGTCACAGAGTTTAATTTTTGAGGGTAGCGAGTGAGATTTTTGATACAAGTTGTTCAATGGACCAGCTCTGTGCTCAATAAAACATCGACATATATATTAGCGACATAACAGAGAGTGCACCGCAAACAAATTCCTTGTAAGTGGAGCAGGGAGAAATTACTGAGATACAGGATAAGGCACGATATAAAGGGAAGGCTTTTTCCATTCTCTATATTGGGAAGCTATTGAAGGAAGCTTTAAAAGGCTTTCTGTGCGATAGTCTCAGAACAGCTCTTGCCGTTGGTGCGGTTGTTGTTCGTGGGCTGTGCGAGTGAGTATCGATTGAGCTCTGACAAAGATGTCATGTTGGAGTGGGAGCTGTCCGTGTTCGTTAACTGGTAGCTGCACTGGACCTTGTACTGTGACCACTGCCTCTTCAACGCATCTTGCACCTAAAGGGGAAAGGTCCTGTTAGAACAAGCATATCTCAGAGGCCAGAACGTCATCAATCTCAAACCACCCCCGGGATTCCCAGTCCGTGACCTCCCAACCATCCCCGGGATTCCCAGTCCGAGACCTTCCAACCACTCTCGGGATTCCCAGTCCATGACCTCCCAACCATCCCCGGGATTCCCAGTCCATGACCTCCCAACCATCCCCGGGATTCCCAGTCCGAGACCTTCCAACCACTCTCGGGATTCCCAGTCCATGACCTCCCAACCATCCCCGGGATTCCCAGTCCGAGACCTTCCAACCACTCTCGGGATTCCCAGTCCATGACCTCCCAACCATCCCCGGGATACCCAGTCCGTGACCTCCCAACCATCCCCGGGATTCCCAGTCCGAGACCTTCCAACCACTCTCGGGATTCCCAGTCCATGACCTCCCAACCATCCCCGGGATTCCCAGTCCGTGACCTCCCAACCATCCCCGGGATTCCCAGTCCGTGACCTCCCAACCATCCCCGGGATTCCCAGTCCGAGACCTTCCAACCACTCTCGGGATTCCCAGTCCGTGACCTCCCAACCATCCCCGGGATTCCCAGTCCGAGACCTTCCAACCACTCTCGGGATTCCCAGTCCATGACCTCCCAACCATCCCCGGGATACCCAGTCCGTGACCTCCCAACCATCCCCGGGATTCCCAGTCCGAGACCTTCCAACCACTCTCGGGATTCCCAGTCCATGACCTCCCAACCATCCCCGGGATACCCAGTCCGAGACCTCCCAACCATCCCCGGGATTCCCAGTCCGTGACCTTCCAACCATCCCCGGGATTCCCAGTCCGAGACCTCCCAACTACTCTGGGGATTCCCAGTCCGTGACCTTCCAACCACTCTGGGGATTCCCAGTCCGTGACCTTTCAACTATCCCCGGGATTCCCAGTCCATGACCTCCCAACCATCCCCGGGATTCCCAGTCCGAGACCTTCCAACCACTCTCGGGATTCCCAGTCCATGACCTCCCAACCATCCCCGGGATACCCAGTCCGTGACCTCCCAACCATCCCCGGGATTCCCAGTCCGAGACCTTCCAACCACTCTCGGGATTCCCAGTCCATGACCTCCCAACCATCCCCGGGATTCCCAGTCCGTGACCTCCCAACCATCCCCGGGATTCCCAGTCCGAGACCTTCCAACCACTCTCGGGATTCCCAGTCCATGACCTCCCAACCATCCCCGGGATTCCCAGTCCGAGACCTTCCAACCACTCTCGGGATTCCCAGTCCATGACCTCCCAACCATCCCCGGGATACCCAGTCCGTGACCTCCCAACCATCCCCGGGATTCCCAGTCCGAGACCTTCCAACCACTCTCGGGATTCCCAGTCCATGACCTCCCAACCATCCCCGGGATACCCAGTCCGAGACCTCCCAACCATCCCCGGGATTCCCAGTCCGTGACCTTCCAACCATCCCCGGGATTCCCAGTCCGAGACCTCCCAACTACTCTGGGGATTCCCAGTCCGTGACCTTCCAACCACTCTGGGGATTCCCAGTCCGTGACCTTTCAACTATCCCCGGGATTCCCAGTCTGAGACCTTCCAACCATCTCCGGGATTCCCAGTCTGTGACCTTCCAACCACTCTCGGGATTCCCAGTCCATGACCTCCCAACCATCCCCGGGATTCCCAGTCCGAGACCTTCCAACCATCTCCGGGAGTCCCAGTCTGTGACCTTCCAACCATCCCCGGGATTCCCAGTCGGAGACCTTCGAACCACTCTGGGGAATCCTAGTCCAAGACCTCCCAACCACTCAAAGGATTCCCAGTCTGTGACCTCTCATCCATCCCTGGGATTCCCACTATGTAAGTTTCCATCTCAACTAAGTAAGTCACCACAGATAGCAGGGGGTTGAAGGAATGTTAGCTGAGGCACTATGGAGAGACTGGCATTGAAATAGTACTGGCATGAGAATTGCTGCCCTTGTTCACTCCCCCGCCAAGGAACAGTGTATGTTAGAAGAGACGGGCAGAAACTGTTTTACATTGGCCATTTTCTCAAAGACATGGACTCTCTGGGCTGGATTTTTCTCCAGTATCCTGCTCCAAGTCGGGTTGTATAGCGATGGAAACAGCGCAAGAGTCTGGCATGGAGGCCTACCACCGCCTTCCCACCCCGACCTGGAGCTTCCTCCCCCTACCCCAACAGAGAAGGCTCGTGGCCACTGCTCACTGCCCCACTGCATTGGAAATAACGGTGAGGAGGTGGGGCCACCACTGACCCCCAAGGACCACCGGTAGGTGAATGAGGGTAAGCACTGGGGCAGCAGTGGCAATCCTACTGAGCACCATGTTGGAGGGAGAGAGCCCAGTAGTGGGCCCCTCTCCCTCTCTAAGGCTCCTAAAGGGCACTGGCCAACCTTGAAAGATCAATCTTCGAGATTCTTGTGCCCCTTTAACAGAGGCTACCGTCTCTTCAGGTCTTGCCAGCAGCTAATACCTTCTTGGTGGTGGAGATCCTGCCAGAAGCCCGCCATAACTGAACAGTCCCCAGGGAGAAAACGAGGCCAGGGTCACGGCGGGGTTGGGAGTTCCACCCTGACCCTCTATGGGTGAGTTGAGGCTAATCTAGCCCTCTGGGTAACAGGTTCTTGCAGTCGGTGCCCCCAGTGTTGGCACTTTGCTACCGAGAGCCCGTATTGGGCACTGGGACACGGAGGTTAGTGAGCGATCGCCAATCCATTATAATTCACGGCAGAAATTCCCACAGACATTCTTGCCTCAATTCCCGATAAGCGATCTTGGCAGGAAAAGCTCCGCGCTGGGAGCAGGAATTCTACTTTAATGGGTCAAGACCCGCACTCAGTAACAGGCGCAGATTCTTGGAGGTCACACTCACCTCTCCGTTGAAGAAGCAGAATATTGTTGTCACCATTAAACCCTGTGAAACAAAGTAGATTCATTTGTCACTTAGTTGTGTTGGGTGTGCCCTATCAGAACAAGCACATAGTCATTCGCCCAGCTCAGGCTAGACATCCCCTCGAACCCCTATTCCTTATCTGGAATGAGAGAATTTTTGATTAGGCTCGAAACTACCCCTACCCAATTTGTAATGGGTTCAAATAACTGGTCTGCAAGAATGAAGAATTCACTTGTGCATGAACTGGTCACATAACAAGTGACTGCACTTCACAAGTAATCCATTGGTTGTAACATGCTGTGGGACATCTTTAGGAACATAGGAATTGCTAGATGATAAAAGACCGAGGCCCATCTAGTTCACCTTCTACCATCCTGGTAGTCGCATGATACAATGATAATGGAGTTAAGATTGCAAGAGTAAAAAGAACTAGAAAGGTTAGAATCTGGGGTAAGTAAGCACATCTAGGCCCCAAGATTGAGTCCCAGTTCCAGGCCTTTTTATCTGAATTGCAATGATATTGTTTAATAAATGAAATCAAACAATTTCTCATCTGCTCTCCCCAGCGTGCTCCCTTCAGTACTTCACCCAAGTGGCCAGCAGGGCTCACTGTGCAGTGACCAGGAGCAGAAACCCAGGCCGGGGATGGAGCCTGGGCCTTTCCTGCTCTGTGTGTGGGGCTCAGTTCCACACCGGGTGTGAGATCAGGTTAACTCAGCACAGGCCGGGGATGGAGCCTGGGCCTTTCCTGCTCTGTGTGTGGGGCTCAGTACCACAGCGGGAGTTGCTTTTCCCCACTATTTTACATTTTCTAATGTAATTTCTTGCTGATGATTGGCTGTATCCCTGTAACTCATTACTCAAGTTGCTCATGAGCGACGCCAATGTGGGAACCTGTTTAATCGCAGACAGATTGCCGATGGTTTCAAGCCCCCCCAGCGGGAAGCTAGGCATTGGTCTTGAGATGGTCGTACACAAGAGGCATCGAAAGGCACTTACCTGATAATGCTTACAAATGAGCATCACATAAGCATAAATCTGTCCAATCAGTCGACCTTCAGGTTTAGATGGAACCAGAACAAACTGGATCCCCAACAGCGGCACGAGGAGGAGTGTGGCTCGGACGGCCTTCATGTAGGAGTTGGACTGCACCTGGTGGGTGACCTTCAGCTTTGTGATAAGAACTCGAACAATGTTCAGCAGAAAGAACAGATTGACCTGGGAGCCAAGGATAACAGAGAGTCACAAGAGATGATCAACAGGATCAAGGCTCGCCATCACTTCACACTCATGGCTTGTTCCCCTCCCATCCACTCACTCATGCCCACTGTATGATTTCATGAGCACCAACTGTTCTGCAGTAGCTCACCCAAGTGTGATTCTAAAGAATCAGCACTGGCAGGCTATTTGACCCTGGGGAGATATCACAGCTTAGCCTGATACTGTCCTTGCTCGATGTCCAAACGCATGCACATCCCAGCAACTCTCAGGATAGCCATCAGGAGTGGGAACTCTGGCAGTTTTACCCTTCCTTAGTGCAAGGGCACTGAGGCCAATGTTAGTGTCTCAAACTGCTGCCCCAGCACAGACCTTGGATGAAACCTGTGATCTGCCTGGTCTATATGGCTGACTGGGCAGTGCATGTGTGATCTCTATTACTTGATTCATGCAGAGTTTAGAAAAATAGAACATACATACCAGTAAGGCAGCACAGATTGGGCCATGGATAATGCACACGAGGTAATTGTCTGAACTGATCCAGCAACTAGAGACAATGAAAGAGCAGATTCAAACACTAACACTGCAAAGATCGATTACCAACCTTCTTCATCCAGCATTGTCCAGACACCACAGGGTTGGTGCATTATCCAACTGATCCCGGGGAATAACACGCTCGACATTGCAGAAGGTGATGTCCTCAATTTGTTTGTTTGGACAGGATTGGTTGTTCCCGCCCGCTATAAAAAGCTGACTGTGTAATTTAGAGGGTTTTAGACAGAAATGGAACAGGAGCTAGAAATGAATCTGGAGGCCCCTGTCAGAAGCTGGGGGGATGATGGGAGAAAGCACAGTGTGTGGAGATTGCATGCATTCAATGAATGAAGAACCATACTGAGGTAGGAATTCAGCATTCTCCGCACACCACAGAAACATACCAGAGCAGCAGGCAGGATGAAGAGGAGAAGGGGTATTAACTGGCTGGAAGTACAGCGTTGCTAAAGGTCAGTTCCTCGGAGGTGAGTCTCAGGAGCGATGTTTTGGAAATGTATGGGGATTGCTCCATGTTGCATCTTTATACAAAACCTCAACAGGTACTTGATATAAGGCCTAGATGAAGCTGTTGAAAAGGTGCAGGGGCTCTTAATTCTACCTTAGGCTCTTTGCACAATGCCTTCTACCATCCACTTGGCTTTATGTGTTTAGTTAATGGCTTTCCCAAACTGTTAGAACCATCGGACATGGATAGTTACCAGATTTATGGAACTGTTCGGATTGATTAGAGGTAAAGGCTGTGCGGGAATCTGAGCACAGTTAGATATGTGGGGTCGGGCATGAAATGGTGGAACCAGTTTCCTACAACCAATCAGGATGAGAAAGAAGACAGGGCTGGTCTGTGGTGGGGATCTCCGGTGCAGACTGAGATGGGGTCTGGGGTGAGGCCTGTGCTGGGATCTGTGTTGGGCTCGGTGGCAGGGACTATAGTGAGGTCGGCAATGGGGCTCCGCGGTGGGGCTCCGTCACTGTTTCTACAGCCAGAGACTCTCCCTGGTAAAGTGGTATTTTCCAAAAAAGAAATTTGAAATTTTAATGGTTCAATGAGACACCATGTTCATTTTTTCAAGCTGAGTGAAGGCCCCAGTTGGGGGTTAACTGAGGTCCAGACCAGGCACACAGATTTACAAATGAGGACAGCAACACAGGTCCTTGACAATGCAGAAATGAAGGGTTTGTGAAAGGCTTGAAGTGGCAGCAAGCTGAAAAAAACAAGGTCTTCATCCAAATTTTGAACATAGGCGTTATAAACGTGCGGTGACAAGATCAAACAACTGTGCAACACCAGAGCACGAACCTCTCACATTTCATGTTGTGTGTTTTTAGAGTGGAATCTCAATGGGAACCAAGTAGGAACTCCAGCACTTGAGGTCAAAGGCCAAGTTGGGTCAAACAATGCCTTTCAATAGCAAGGTGGCAAACAGAGTGGAGCTGGAATGGGGTGGAGAACTGCACCATGAGATTGGGAGAGAAGATCTCTCCTGTTGGGAAGAGGAAGGGAATCCTGTCAAAAGCCTGTCAGATATCCAAATCTTGTGTGGCCAATAAGGGCTTATTCAGATCAGGACTGGTCTGTCTGTTTGAGTTTTCTGAATTATTTGTGGAATTATAGGGAAGGGGAAAAAGTGCAAGGAAAGGCTTTAAGGGGATAGAAATAAAAGCGCTGGAAAGCCTGAGAGATTGATCCCAGAGAGGCGGATGGAACAGGCTGAGGCACTTTGCACCGAGCCCTCACATTACACAGCAGCAGACATCAAGGGCCTGTTATAGCCATTCTTCAGCTGCTCTCCGGCAGAGGCCAAAATGATTGAACTAATCCTGATCCCGGCTCAAGGACACAGCCTTGCAGCGAGCAGAATTCCCAATCCACCACACTTCCACAGACAGAGAGTTTCGTCCGCCCTCCACTGTAATCCTAATCATTTGAGCCAAATCCCACTGTACGTCACATGGAGTTCTACTCTCCACTTTGGAACACCCTCAAAGAAATTGTTAGGCTTATCTGGGTGATGTATATTTAATGTCCAGAGCTTTCTTCATCTCTTGGGCCCTTCTTCACCTTGAAGATCTCTTTAACCTGCTTTCAGTAAATTTCCTCCACAATTTGTCCAGTTTGTATCCTTCCCTGTTCCCATTTCAACTGCTCTGATCACCCATTTTGTTGGTGGTTTGGCTAGATTCCATTTTGTATTTTGAGCAATTATCCCACAGATTGAAGAAAATGCGACAAACGTTTTCCTGAACCGCGATATCTTACAGTAACAAAGCCTCATTCCCATCCATAGCCAAAGACAAGAAATTAAAGATATTCTTACTTGTCGTTAAAGTATGTGCTCCTGGCAGCTGCGTGTATAATGGCTGGAATCAGTGGGAACCCTGAAAACAGAGAGATACAGAGTCACTCCCCATCAGAGAGATACAGAGTCACTCCCCATCAGAGAGATACAGAGTCACTCCCCATCAGAGAGATACAGAGTCACTCCCCATCAGAGATAGAGAGTCACTCCCCATCAGAGATACAGAGTCACTCCCCATCAGAGATACAGAGTCACTCCCCATCAGAGAGATATAGAGTCACTCCCCATCAGAGATACAGTCACTCCCCATCAGAGATAGAGAGTCACTCCCCATCAGAGATAGAGTCACTCCCCATCAGAGATAGAGTCACTCCCCATCAGAGAGATACAGAGTCACTCCCCATCAGAGATATAGAGTCACTCCCCATCAGAGAGATACAGAGTCACTCCCCATCAGAGATACAGTCACTCCCCATCAGAGAGATACAGAGTCACTCCCCATCAGAGATATAGAGTCACTCCCCATCAGAGATACAGTCACTCCCCATCAGAGAGATACAGAGTCACTCCCCATCAGAGATACAGAGTCACTCCCCATCAGAGATATAGAGTCACTCCCCATCAGAGATACAGAGTCACTCCCCATCAGAGATACAGAGTCACTCCCCATCAGAGATATAGAGTCACTCCCCATCACAGATACAGAGTCACTCCCCATCAGAGAGATACAGAGTCACTCACCATCAGAGATACAGAGTCACTCCCCATCAGAGATATAGAGTCACTCCCCATCAGAGAGATAGAGTCACTCCCCATCAGAGAGATAGTCACTCCCCATCAGAGATACAGAGTCACTCCCCATCAGAGAGATACAGAGTCACTCCCCATCAGAGATACAGTCACTCCCCATCAGAGATATAGAGTCACTCCCCATCAGAGAGATAGAGTCACTCACCATCAGAGAGATACAGAGTCACTCCCCATCAGAGATATAGAGTCACTCCCCATCAGAGATACAGAGTCACTCCCCATCAGAGATAGAGTCACTCCCCATCAGAGATATAGAGTCACTCCCCATCAGAGAGATAGAGTCACTCCCCATCAGAGAGATACAGAGTCACTCCCCATCAGAGATACAGAGTCACTCCCCATCAGAGAGATACAGAGTCACTCCCCATCAGAGAGATACAGAGTCACTCACCATCAGAGATACAGAGTCACTCCCCATCAGAGATATAGAGTCACTCCCCATCAGAGAGATAGAGTCACTCCCCATCAGAGAGATAGTCACTCCCCATCAGAGATACAGAGTCACTCCCCATCAGAGAGATACAGAGTCACTCCCCATCAGAGATATAGAGTCACTCCCCATCAGAGATATAGAGTCACTCCCCATCAGAGATACAGAGTCACTCCCCATCAGAGATAGAGTCACTCCCCATCAGAGAGATACAGAGTCACTCCCCATCAGAGATACAGAGTCACTCCCCATCAGAGAGATACAGAGTCACTCCCCATCAGAGAGATACAGAGTCACTCCCCATCAGAGATACAGTCCATCAGAGATACAGCTCTCCCATCAGAGATAGACAGTCCACTCCCCATCAGAGAGATACAGTCACTCCCCATCAGAGAGATACAGAGTCACTCCCCATCAGAGATACAGAGTCACTCCCCATCAGAGATACAGAGTCACTCCCATCAGAGATACAGAGTCACTCCCCATCAGAGATACAGAGTCACTCCCCATCAGAGATACAGAGTCACTCCCCATCAGAGAGATACAGAGTCACTCCCCATCAGAGATACAGAGTCACTCCCCATCAGAGAGATACAGAGTCACTCCCCATCAGAGAATACGAGTCACTCCCCATCAGAGAGATACAGAGTCACTCCCCATCAGAGATACAGATCACTCCCCATCAGAGAGATACAGAGTCACTCCCATCAGAGAGATACAGAGTCACTCCCCATCAGAGATACAGAGGTCACTCCCCATCAGAGATACAGACACTCCCCATCAGAGAGATACAGAGTCACTCCCCATCAAGAGATACAGAGTCACTCCCCATCGAGAGATACAGAGTCACTCCCCATCAGAGATACAGTCACTCCCCATCAGAGAGATACAGAGTCACTCCCCATCAGAGATACAGAGTCACTCCCCATCAGAGAGATACAGTCACTCCCCATCAGAGATACAGTCACTCCCCATCAGAGATACAGAGTCACTCCCCATCAGAGATACAGTCACTCCCCATCAGAGATACAGAGTCACTCCCCATCAGAGAGATACAGAGTCACTCCCCATCAGAGATACAGAGTCACTCCCCATCAGAGAGATACAGAGTAACTCCCCATCAGAGATACAGTCACTCCCCATCAGAGAGATACAGAGTCACTCCCCATCAGAGATACAGAGTCACTCCCCATCAGAGAGATACAGTCACTCCCCATCAGAGATACAGTCACTCCCCATCAGAGATACAGAGTCACTCCCCATCAGAGATACAGTCACTCCCCATCAGAGATACAGAGTCACTCCCCATCAGAGAGATACAGAGTCACTCCCCATCAGAGAGATACAGAGTCACTCCCCATCAGAGATACAGTCACTCCCCATCAGAGAGATACAGAGTCACTCCCCATCAGAGAGATACAGAGTCACTCCCCATCAGAGAGATACAGAGTCACTCCCCATCAGAGATACAGAGTCACTCCCCATCAGAGATACAGTCACTCCCCATCAGAGATACAGTCACTCCCCATCAGAGAGATACAGAGTCACTCCCCATCAGAGATACAGAGTCACTCCCCATCAGAGAGATACAGTCACTCCCCATCAGAGATACAGTCACTCCCCATCAGAGATACAGAGTCACTCCCCATCAGAGATACAGTCACTCCCCATCAGAGATACAGAGTCACTCCCCATCAGAGATACAGAGTCACTCCCCATCAGAGATACAGAGTCACTCCCCATCAGAGAGATACAGAGTCACTCCCCATCAGAGAGATACAGAGTCACTCCCCATCAGAGAGATACAGAGTCACTCCCCATCAGAGAGATAGAGTCACTCCCCATCAGAGATACAGAGTCACTCCCCATCAGAGAGATACAGAGTCACTCCCCATCAGAGAGATACAGAGTCACTCCCCATCAGAGAGATACAGAGTCACTCCCCATCAGAGATACAGAGTCACTCCCCATCAGAGATACAGAGTCACTCCCCATCACAGAGATACAGAGTCACTCCCCATCAGAGTTATAGAGTCACTCCCCATCAGAGATACAGTCACTCCCCATCAGAGAGATACAGAGTCACTCCCCATCAGAGAGATACAGAGTCACTCCCCATCAGAGAGATACAGAGTCACTCCCCATCAGAGAGATACAGAGTCACTCCCCATCAGAGATACAGAGTCACTCCCCATCAGAGAGATACAGAGTCACTCCCCATCAGAGATACAGAGTCGCTCCCCATCAGAGATACAGAGTCACTCCCCATCAGAGATATAGAGTCACTCCCCATCAGAGAGATAGAGTCACTCCCCATCAGAGAGATACAGAGTCACTCCCCATCAGAGATACAGAGTCACTCCCCATCAGAGAGATACAGAGTCACTCCCCATCAGAGAGATACAGAGTCACTCCCCATCAGAGATACAGTCACTCCCCATCAGAGATATGGACTCACTCCCCATCAGAGATACAGTCACTCCCCATCAGAGAGATACAGAGTCACTCCCCATCAGAGATACAGAGTCACTCCCCATCAGAGATACAGAGTCACTCCCCATCAGAGATAGAGTCACTCCCCATCAGAGATACAGAGTCACTCCCCATCAGAGATACAGTCACTCCCCATCAGAGAGATAGAGTCACTCCCCATCAGAGAGATACAGAGTCACTCCCCATCAGAGAGATACAGAGTCACTCCCCATCAGAGATACAGTCACTCCCCATCAGAGAGATACAGAGT
This sequence comes from Squalus acanthias, assembly GCA_030390025.1. Lineage (NCBI taxonomy): Eukaryota > Metazoa > Chordata > Chondrichthyes > Squaliformes > Squalidae > Squalus > Squalus acanthias. The sequence goes on from CM059451.1 coordinate 28,067,481, forward strand.
CACTCCCCATCAGAGATACAGAGTCACTCCCCATCAGAGAGATACAGAGTCACTCCCCATCAGAGAGATACAGAGTCACTCCCCATCAGAGAGATACAGAGTCACTCCCCATCAGAGATACAGTCACTCCCCATCAGAGAGATACAGAGTCACTCCCCATCAGAGAGATACAGAGTCACTCCCCATCAGAGAGATACAGAGTCACTCCCCATCAGAGAGATACAGAGTCACTCCCCATCAGAGAGATACAGAGTCACTCCCCATCAGAGATACAGTCACTCCCCATCAGAGAGATACAGAGTCACTCCCCATCAGAGATACAGAGTCACTCCCCATCAGAGAGATACAGTCACTCCCCATCAGAGATACAGTCACTCCCCATCAGAGATACAGAGTCACTCCCCATCAGAGATACAGTCACTCCCCATCAGAGATACAGAGTCACTCCCCATCAGAGAGATACAGAGTCACTCCCCATCAGAGAGATACAGAGTCACTCCCCATCAGAGAGATACAGAGTCACTCCCCATCAGAGATACAGTCACTCCCCATCAGAGAGATACAGAGTCACTCCCCATCAGAGAGATACAGAGTCACTCCCCATCAGAGAGATACAGAGTCACTCCCCATCAGAGATACAGTCACTCCCCATCAGAGAGATACAGAGTCACTCCCCATCAGAGATACAGAGTCACTCCCCATCAGAGAGATACAGTCACTCCCCATCAGAGATACAGTCACTCCCCATCAGAGATACAGAGTCACTCCCCATCAGAGATACAGTCACTCCCCATCAGAGATACAGAGTCACTCCCCATCAGAGAGATACAGAGTCACTCCCCATCAGAGAGATACAGAGTCACTCCCCATCAGAGAGATACAGAGTCACTCCCCATCAGAGAGATAGAGTCACTCCCCATCAGAGATACAGAGTCACTCCCCATCAGAGATACAGAGTCACTCCCCATCAGAGAGATACAGAGTCACTCCCCATCAGAGAGATACAGAGTCACTCCCCATCAGAGAGATACAGAGTCACTCCCCATCAGAGATACAGAGTCACTCCCCATCAGAGATACAGAGTCACTCCCCATCAGAGAGATACAGAGTCACTCCCCATCACAGAGATACAGAGTCACTCCCCATCAGAGTTATAGAGTCACTCCCCATCAGAGATACAGTCACTCCCCATCAGAGAGATACAGAGTCACTCCCCATCAGAGAGATACAGAGTCACTCCCCATCAGAGAGATACAGAGTCACTCCCCATCAGAGATACAGAGTCACTCCCCATCAGAGATACAGTCACTCCCCATCAGAGAGATACAGAGTCACTCCCCATCAGAGATAGTCACTCCCCATCAGAGATACAGTCACTCCCCATCAGAGAGATACAGAGTCACTCCCCATCAGAGATACAGTCACTCCCCATCAGAGAGATATAGAGTCACTCCCCATCAGAGATACAGAGTCACTCCCCATCAGAGAGATACAGAGTCACTCCCCATCAGAGATACAGAGTCACTCCCCATCAGAGATACAGAGTCACTCCCCATCAGAGATACAGAGTCACTCCCCATCAGAGATACAGAGTCACTCCCCATCAGAGATACAGAGTCACTCCCCATCAGAGATATAGAGTCACTCCCCATCAGAGATAAAGAGTCACTCCCCATCAGAGATACAGAGTCACTCCCCATCAGAGATACAGAGTCACTCCCCATCAGAGATACAGAGTCACTCCCCATCAGAGAGATATTGGGGTAAAAATTCACTTGGTTGCGCCACCCGTTAGCGCCTTAAGAGGGCGCTAATGGGGCGCAAAGCCGCTAACGCCCGGGCGCAGCGATGTTTGCGCCGCTCGAGAACTTAACTTGAGATTGTGCGGCGGCGCTAAAACTTACCGCTGCGACCACCTGCGCGCGCAGATTGTGACGTCATTCCATGGTGCAACGCCCTTGGGGCGCCCCGTAGCGGAAATTGAGTGGCGCCCCCTGCCTTACCGCCTGGCGCTTCCAACGACCAGAAGACTGGAACGCTATCAATCGCTGTGGGGCTGGGGGGGGCGCTATTTAAAGGGGGCCTCTTCCTGTCTTTTATTGTTGGTGGCATTTTTGAACTACGCATTCTGAGAGAGAGAGGGAGAGACTTCTGGAGAGATTCAACGTTGTGTGAAGGAGTTTTGGGTACTGAGCAGCACTTTGCAGGTTCATTTTGATTTGCCATTCCTTGTATCGATTTAGCAGAGACCGTGGGAGCTGCACTCTGAGCTCTTTGCCTGGTGCTCTCCATTGTTCTTTCCAGCACATTTGATGTGCAAGTCTCTCCAGGCCGAGATTCAAGGCAGCAATGAACAGGATGTGGATGGAAAGCAAGATTAACCATCCCCTTTAAGAACTGGCCCGTGCCATTGTGTGTGTGTTCCATTGCTGACTGACATTACATGAGCTTCGCCAGCGCTCCGAGTTAGCGCCTCACTGCTCGGCCTTTGCGCCTTAAGAGAGGTGTGCAGCGCCTGCTTTAGCGCTCCACTCACCTCCCGGGGCGGTAAAAGTGAAGTTTCCCGTCAGTGCCGATAATTAGCGCCAGGCGCTAATATTTGCGTCCGGACGATATTTGCGCCCCAAATGGGGTGCGACCTAATTTCTACCCCTATGAGTCACTCCCCATCAGAGATACAGAGTCACTCCCCATCAGAGAGATACAGAGTCACTCCCCATCAGAGATACAGAGTCACTCCCCATCAGAGATATAGAGTCACTCCCCATCAGAGATACAGAGTCACTCCCCATCAGAGAGATACAGAGTCACTCCCCATCAGAGATACAGTCACTCCCCATCAGAGAGATACAGAGTCACTCCCCATCAGAGAGATACAGAGTCACTCCCCATCAGAGATACAGAGTCACTCCCCATCAGAGATAGAGTCACTCCCCATCAGAGATAGAGTCACTCCCCATCAGAGAGATACAGAGTCACTCCCCATCAGAGATACAGTCACTCCCCATCAGAGAGATACAGAGTCACTCCCCATCAGAGAGATAGAGTCACTCCCCATCAGAGATATAGAGTCACTCCCCATCAGAGATACAGAGTCACTCCCCATCAGAGAGATACAGAGTCACTCCCCATCACAGAGATACAGAGTCACTCCCCATCAGAGAGATACAGAGTCACCGTCCATCAGAGAGATACAGAGTCACTCCCCATCAGAGAGATACAGAGTCACTCCCCATCAGAGAGATAGAGTCACTCCCCATCAGAGATACAGAGTCACTCCCCATCAGAGAGATACAGAGTCACTCCCCATCAGAGAGATACAGAGTCACTCCCCATCACAGAGATACAAAGTCACTCCCCATCAGAGTTATAGAGTCACTCCCCATCAGAGATATAGAGTCACTCCCCATCAGAGAGATACAGAGTCACTCCCCATCAGAGAGATACAGAGTCACTCCCCATCAGAGAGATACAGAGTCACTCCCCATCAGAGAGATACAGAGTCACTCCCCATCAGAGATACAGAGTCACTCCCCATCAGAGAGATACAGAGTCACTCCCCATCAGAGATACAGAGTCGCTCCCCATCAGAGATACAGAGTCACTCCCCATCAGAGATACAGAGTCACTCCCCATCAGAGAGATACAGAGTCACTCCCCATCAGAGATACAGAGTCACTCCCCATCAGAGATATAGAGTCACTCCCCATCAGAGAGATAGAGTCACTCACCATCAGAGAGATACAGAGTCACTCACCATCAGAGATATAGAGTCACACCCCATCAGAGATACAGAGTCACTCCCCATCAGAGATAGAGTCACTCCCCATCAGAGATATAGAGTCACTCCCCATCAGAGATACAGAGTCACTCCCCATCAGAGAGAAACAGAGTCACTCCCCATCAGAGATACAGAGTCACTCCCCATCAGAGAGATACAGAGTCACTCCCCATCAGAGAGATACAGAGTCACTCCCCATCAGAGAGATACAGAGTCACTCCCCATCAGAGATACAGTCACTCCCCATCAGAGAGATACAGAGTCACTCCCCATCAGAGATATAGAGTCACTCCCCATCAGAGATACAGTTAGTCCCCATCAGAGAGATACAGAGTCACTCCCCATCAGAGATATAGAGTCACTCCCCATCAGAGATACAGAGTCACTCCCCATCAGAGATACACAGTCACTCCCCATCAGAGATATAGAGTCACTCTCCATCAGAGATACAGAGTCACTCCCCATCAGAGAGATACAGAGTCACTCACCATCAGAGATACAGAGTCACTCCCCATCAGAGATATAGAGTCACTCCCCATCAGAGAGATAGAGTCACTCCCCATCAGAGAGATAGTCACTCCCCATCAGAGATACAGAGTCACTCCCCATCAGAGAGATACAGAGTCACTCCCCATCAGAGATACAGAGTCACTCCCCATCAGAGATATAGAGTCACTCCCCATCAGAGAGATAGAGTCACTCACCATCAGAGAGATACAGAGTCACTCCCCATCAGAGATATAGAGTCACTCCCCATCAGAGATACAGAGTCACTCCCCATCAGAGATACAGTCACTCCCCATCAGAGAGATACAGAGTCACTCCCCATCAGAGATACAGAGTCACTCCCCATCAGAGAGATACAGTCACTCCCCATCAGAGATAGTCACTCCCCATCAGAGATACAGAGTCACTCCCCATCAGAGATACAGTCACTCCCCATCAGAGATACAGAGTCACTCCCCATCAGAGAGATACAGAGTCACTCCCCATCAGAGATACAGAGTCACTCCCCATCAGAGAGATACAGAGTCACTCCCCATCAGAGAGATACAGAGTCACTCCCCATCAGAGAGAAACAGAGTCACTCCCCATCAGAGATACAGAGTCACTCCCCATCAGAGAGATACAGAGTCACTCCCCATCAGAGAGATACAGAGTCACTCCCCATCAGAGAGATACAGAGTCACTCCCCATCAGAGATACAGTCACTCCCCATCAGAGAGATACAGAGTCACTCCCCATCAGAGATATAGAGTCACTCCCCATCAGAGATACAGTTAGTCCCCATCAGAGAGATACAGAGTCACTCCCCATCAGAGATACAGAGTCACTCCCCATCAGAGATATAGAGTCACTCCCCATCAGAGATACAGAGTCACTCCCCATCAGAGATACACAGTCACTCCCCATCAGAGATATAGAGTCACTCTCCATCAGAGATACAGAGTCACTCCCCATCAGAGAGATACAGAGTCACTCACCATCAGAGATACAGAGTCACTCCCCATCAGAGATATAGAGTCACTCCCCATCAGAGAGATAGAGTCACTCCCCATCAGAGAGATAGTCACTCCCCATCAGAGATACAGAGTCACTCCCCATCAGAGAGATACAGAGTCACTCCCCATCAGAGATACAGAGTCACTCCCCATCAGAGATATAGAGTCACTCCCCATCAGAGAGATAGAGTCACTCACCATCAGAGAGATACAGAGTCACTCCCCATCAGAGATATAGAGTCACTCCCCATCAGAGATACAGAGTCACTCCCCATCAGAGATAGAGTCACTCCCCATCAGAGATATAGAGTCACTCCCCATCAGAGAGATAGAGTCACTCCCCATCAGAGAGATACAGAGTCACTCCCCATCAGAGATACAGAGTCACTCCCCATCAGAGAGATACAGAGTCACTCCCCATCAGAGAGATACAGAGTCACTCCCCATCAGAGATACAGTCACTCCCCATCAGAGATATAGACTCACTCCCCATCAGAGATACAGTCACTCCCCATCAGAGAGATACAGAGTCACTCCCCATCAGAGATACAGAGTCACTCCCCATCAGAGATACAGAGTCACTCCCCATCAGAGATAGAGTCACTCCCCATCAGAGATACAGAGTCACTCCCCATCAGAGATACAGTCACTCCCCATCAGAGAGATACAGAGTCACTCCCCATCAGAGAGATACAGAGTCACTCCCCATCAGAGAGATACAGAGTCACTCCCCATCAGAGATACAGTCACTCCCCATCAGAGAGATACAGAGTCACTCCCCATCAGAGATACAGTGTCACTCCCCATCAGAGAGATACAGAGTCACTCCCCATCAGAGAGATACAGAGTCACTCCCCATCAGAGATACAGTCACTCCCCATCAGAGATACAGAGTCACTCCCCATCAGAGAGATACAGTCACTCCCCATCAGAGATAGTCACTCCCCATCAGAGATACAGAGTCACTCCCCATCAGAGATACAGTCACTCCCCATCAGAGATACAGAGTCACTCCCCATCAGAGAGATACAGAGTCACTCCCCATCAGAGATACAGAGTCACTCCCCATCAGAGAGATACAGAGTCACTCCCCATCAGAGAGATACAGAGTCACTCCCCATCAGAGAGATACAGAGTCACTCCCCATCAGAGAGATAGAGTCACTCCCCATCAGAGATACAGAGTCACTCCCCATCAGAGATACAGAGTCACTCCCCATCAGAGAGATACAGAGTCACTCCCCATCAGAGAGATACAGAGTCACTCCCCATCAGAGATACAGAGTCACTCCCCATCAGAGAGACACAGAGTCACTCCCCATCACAGAGATACAGAGTCACTCCCCATCAGAGTTATAGAGTCACTCCCCATCAGAGATACAGTCACTCCCCATCAGAGAGATACAGAGTCACTCCCCATCAGAGAGATACAGAGTCACTCCCCATCAGAGAGATAGAGTCACTCCCCATCAGAGATACAGAGTCACTCCCCATCAGAGAGATACAGAGTCACTCCCCATCAGAGATACAGAGTCGCTCCCCATCAGAGATACAGAGTCACTCCCCATCAGAGATATAGAGTCACTCCCCATCAGAGAGATAGAGTCACTCCCCATCAGAGAGATACAGAGTCACTCCCCATCAGAGATACAGAGTCACTCCCCATCAGAGAGATACAGAGTCACTCCCCATCAGAGAGATACAGAGTCACTCCCCATCAGAGATACAGTCACTCCCCATCAGAGATATAGACTCACTCCCCATCAGAGATACAGTCACTCCCCATCAGAGATACAGTCACTCCCCATCAGAGAGATACAGAGTCACTCCCCATCAGAGAGATACAGAGTCACTCCCCATCAGAGAGATACAGAGTCACTCCCCATCAGAGATACAGTCACTCCCCATCAGAGAGATACAGAGTCACTCCCCAACAGAGATACAGAGTCACTCCCCATCAGAGAGATACAGAGTCACTCCCCATCAGAGAGATACAGAGTCACTCCCCATCAGAGAGATACAGAGTCACTCCCCATCAGAGATACAGTCACTCCCCATCAGAGAGATACAGAGTCACTCCCCATCAGAGAGATACAGAGTCACTCCCCATCAGAGAGATACAGAGTCACTCCCCATCAGAGATACAGTCACTCCCCATCAGAGAGATACAGAGTCACTCCCCATCAGAGATACAGAGTCACTCCCCATCAGAGAGATACAGTCACTCCCCATCAGAGATACAGTCACTCCCCATCAGAGATACAGAGTCACTCCCCATCAGAGATACAGTCACTCCCCATCAGAGATACAGAGTCACTCCCCATCAGAGAGATACAGAGTCACTCCCCATCAGAGAGATACAGAGTCACTCCCCATCAGAGAGATACAGAGTCACTCCCCATCAGAGAGATACAGAGTCACTCCCCATCAGAGAGATACAGAGTCACTCCCCATCAGAGAGATACAGAGTCACTCCCCATCAGAGAGATAGAGTCACTCCCCATCAGCGATACAGAGTCACTCCCCATCAGAGAGATACAAAGTCACTCCCCATCAGAGAGATACAGAGTCACTCCCCATCAGAGAGATAGAGTCACTCCCCATCAGAGATACAGAGTCACTCCCCATCAGAGAGATACAGAGTCACTCCCCATCACAGAGATACAGAGTCACTCCCCATCAGAGTTATAGAGTCACTCCCCATCAGAGATACAGTCACTCCCCATCAGAGAGATAGAGTCACTCCCCATCAGAGAGATACAGAGTCACTCCCCATCAGAGAGATACAGAGTCACTCCCCATCAGAGATACAGAGTCATTCCCCATCAGAGATACAGTCACTCCCCATCAGAGAGATACAGAGTCACTCCCCATCAGAGATACAGTCACTCCCCATCAGAGATATAGTCACTCCCCATCAGAGAGATACAGAGTCACTCCCCATCAGAGATACAGTCACTCCCCATCAGAGAGATATAGAGTCACTCCCCATCAGAGATACAGAGTCACTCCCCATCAGAGAGATACAGAGTCACTCCCCATCAGAGATACAGTCACTCCCCATCAGAGATACAGAGTCACTCCCCATCAGAGATACAGAGTCACTCCCCATCAGAGATACAGAGTCACTCCCCATCAGAGATACAGAGTCACTCCCCATCAGAGATACAGAGTCACTCCCCATCAGAGATAAAGAGTCACTCCCCATCAGAGATACAGAGTCACTCCCCATCAGAGATACAGAGTCACTCCCCATCAGAGATACAGTCACTCCCCATCAGAGAGATATTGGGGTAAAAATTCACTTGGTTGCGCCACCCGTTAGCGCCTTAAGAGGGCGCTAATGGGGCGCAAAGCCGCTAACGCCCGGGCGCAGCGATGTTTGCGCCGCTCGAGAACTTAACTTGAGATTGTGCGGCGGCGCTAAAACTTACCGCTGCGACCACCTGCGCGCGCAGATTGTGACGTCATTCCATGGTGCAACGCCCTTGGGGCGCCCCGTAGCGGAAATTGAGTGGCGCCACCTGCCTTACCGCCTGGCGCTTCCAACGACCAGAAGACTGGAACGCTATCAATCGCTGTGGGGCTGGGGGGGGCGCTATTTAAAGGGGGCCTCTTCCTGTCTTTTATTGTTGGTGGCATTTTTGAACTACGCATTCTGAGAGAGAGAGGGAGAGACTTCTGGAGACATTCAACGTTGTGTGAAGGAGTTTTGGGTACTGAGCAGCACTTTGCAGGTTCATTTTGATTTGCCATTCCTTGTATCGATTTAGCAGAGACCGTGGGAGCTGCACTCTGAGCTCTTTGCCTGGTGCTCTCCATTGTTCTTTCCAGCACATTTGATGTGCAAGTCTCTCCAGGCCGAGATTCAAGGCAGCAATGAACAGGATGTGGATGGAAAGCAAGATTAACCATCCCCTTTAAGAACTGGCCCGTGCCATTGTGTGTGTGTTCCATTGCTGACTGACATTACATGAGCTTCGCCAGCGCTCCGAGTTAGCGCCTCACTGCTCGGCCTTTGCGCCTTAAGAGAGGTGTGCAGCGCCTGCTTTAGCGCTCCACTCACCTCCCGGGGCGGTAAAAGTGAAGTTTCCCGTCAGTGCCGATAATTAGCGCCAGGCGCTAATATTTGCGTCCGGACGATATTTGCGCCCCAAATGGGGTGCGACCTAATTTCTACCCCTATGAGTCACTCCCCATCAGAGATACAGAGTCACTCCCCATCAGAGAGATACAGAGTCACTCCCCATCAGAGATACAGAGTCACTCCCCATCAGAGATATAGAGTCACTCCCCATCAGAGATACAGAGTCACTCCCCATCAGAGAGATACAGAGTCACTCCCCATCAGAGATACAGTCACTCCCCATCAGAGAGATACAGAGTCACTCCCCATCAGAGATACAGAGTCACTCCCCATCAGAGATACAGAGTCACTCCCCATCAGAGATAGAGTCACTCCCCATCAGAGATAGAGTCACTCCCCATCAGAGAGATACAGAGTCACTCCCCATCAGAGATACAGTCACTCCCCATCAGAGAGATACAGAGTCACTCCCCATCAGAGAGATAGAGTCACTCCCCATCAGAGATATAGAGTCACTCCCCATCAGAGATACAGAGTCACTCCCCATCAGAGAGATACAGAGTCACTCCCCATCACAGAGATACAGAGTCACTCCCCATCAGAGATACAGAGTCACTCCCCATCAGAGATACAGTCACTCCCCATCAGAGAGATACAGAGTCACTCCCCATCAGAGATACAGTCACTCCCCATCAGAGATACATTCACTCCCCATCAGAGAGATACATAGTCACTCCCCATCAGAGAGATACAGAGTCACTCCCCATCAGAGAGATACAGAGTCACTCCCCATCAGTGAGATACAGAGTCACTCCCTATCAGAGAGATACAGAGTCACTCCCCATCAGAGAGATACAGAGTCACTCCCCATCAGAGATACAGAGTCACTCCCCATCAGAGAGATACAGAGTCACTCCCCATCAGAGATACAGAGTCACTCCCCATCAGAGATACAGAGTCACTCCCCATCAGAGAGATACAGAGTCACTCCCCATCAGAGATACAGAGTCACTCCCCATCAGAGATACAGAGTCACTCCCCATCAGAGATACAGAGTCACTCCCCATCAGAGATACAGAGTCACTCCCCATCAGAGATACAGAGTCACTCCCCATCAGAGAGATACAGAGTCACTCCCCATCAGAGAGATACAGAGTCACTCCCCATCAGAGAGATACAGAGTCACTCCCCATCAGAGAGATACAGAGTCACTCCCCATCAGAGATACAGAGTCACTCCCCATCAGAGATACAGAGTCACTCCCCATCAGAGAGATACAGAGTCACTCCCCATCAGAGATACAGAGTCACTCCCCATCAGAGATACAGAGTCACTCCCCATCAGAGAGATATAGAGTCACTCCCCATCAGAGATACAGAGTCACTCCCCATCAGAGATATAGAGTCACTCCCCATCAGAGATACAGTCACTCCCCATCAGAGAGATACAGAGTCACTCCCCATCAGAGATACAGTCACTCCCCATCAGAGAGATACAGAGTCACTCCCCATCAGAGATACAGAGTCACTCCCCATCAGAGATACAGAGTCACTCCCCATCAGAGATAGAGTCACTCCCCATCAGAGATACAGAGTCACTCCCCATCAGAGAGATACAGAGTCACTCCCCATGAGAGATACAGAGTCACTCCCCATCAGAGATACAGGCACTCCCCATCAGAGAGATACAGAGTCACTCCCCATCAGAGATAGAGTCACTCCCCATCAGAGATACAGAGTCACTCCCCATCAGAGATACAGAGTCACTCCCCATCAGAGAGATACAGAGTCACTCCCCATCAGAGAGATACAGAGTCACTCCCCATCAGAGATATAGTGTCACTCCCCATCAGAGATACAGTCACTCCCCATCAGAGATACAGTCACTCCCCATCAGAGATACAGTCACTCCCCATCAGAGAGATACAGAGTCACTCCCCATCAGAGAGATACAGAGTCACTCCCCATCAGAGATACAGTCACTCCCCATCAGAGAGATACAGAGTCACTCCCCATCAGAGAGATACAGAGTCACTCCCCATCAGAGAGATACAGAGTCACTCCCCATCAGAGAGATACAGTCACTCCCCATCAGAGATACAGAGTCACTCCCCATGAGAGAGATACAGAGTCACTCCCCATCAGAGATACAGAGTCACTCCCCATCAGAGAGATACAGTCACTCCCCATCAGAGAGATACAGAGTCACTCCCCATCAGAGAGATACAGAGTCACTCCCCATCAGAGATACAGAGTCACTCCCCATCAGAGATACAGAGTCACTCCCCATCAGAGAGATACAGAGTCACTCCCCATCAGAGATACAGAGTCACTCCCCATCAGAGATACAGAGTCACTCCCCATCAGAGAGATACAGAGTCACTCCCCATCAGAGAGATAGAGTCACTCCCCATCAGAGATATAGAGTCACTCCCCATCAGAGATACAGAGTCACTCCCCATCAGAGAGATACAGAGTCACTCCCCATCACAGAGATACAGAGTCACTCACCATCAGAGATACATAGTCACTCCCCAACAGAGATACAGTCACTCCCCATCAGAGAGATACAGAGTCACTCCCCATCAGAGATACAGTCACTCCCCATCAGAGATACATTCACTCCCCATCAGAGAGATACATAGTCACTCCCCATCAGAGATACAGTCACTCCCCATCAGAGATACAGAGTCACTCCCCATCAGAGATATCGAGTCACTCCCCATCAGAGAGATACAGAGTCACTCCCCATCAGAGAGATACAGAGTCACTCCCCATCAGAGAGATACAGAGTCACTCCCCATCAGAGATACAGAGTCACTCCCCATCAGAGAGATACAGAGTCACTCCCCATCAGAGATACAGAGTCGCTCCCCATCAGAGATACAGAGTCACTCCCCATCAGAGATACAGAGTCACTCCCCATCAGAGAGATACAGAGTCACTCCCCATCAGAGATACAGAGTCACTCCCCATCAGAGATACAGAGTCACTCCCCATCAGAGATACAGAGTCACTCCCCATCAGAGATACAGAGTCACTCCCCATCAGAGAGATACAGAGTCACTCCCCATCAGAGAGATAAAGAGTCACTCCCCATCAGAGATACAGAGTCACTCCCCATCAGAGATACAGAGTCACTCCCCATCAGAGAGATACAGAGTCACTCCCCATCAGAGATAGTCACTCCCCATCAGAGATACAGTCACTCCCCATCAGAGATACAGAGTCACTCCCCATCAGAGAGATACAGAGTCACTCCCCATCAGAGAGATACAGAGTCACTCCCCATCAGAGATACAGAGTCACTCCCCATCAGAGAGATACAGAGTCACTCCCCATCAGAGAGATACAGAGTCACTCCCCATCAGAGAGATACAGAGTCACTCCCCATCAGAGAGATACAGAGTCACTCCCCATCAGAGATACAGAGTCACTCCCCATCAGAGATACAGAGTCACTCCCCATCAGAGAGATACAGAGTCACTCCCCATCAGAGAGATACAGAGTCACTCCCCATCAGAGATACAGAGTCACTCCCCATCAGAGAGATACAGAGTCACTCCCCATCAGAGATACAGAGTCACTCCCCATCGAGAGATACAGAGTCACTCCCCATCAGAGATACGAGTCACTCCCCATCAGAGATACAGAGTCACTCCCCATCAGAGAGATACAGAGTCACTCCCCATCAGAGATACAGAGTCACTCCCCATCAGAGAGATACAGTCACTCCCCATCAGAGATACAGAGTCACTCCCATCAGAGAGTACAGAGTCACTCCCCATCAGAGATCAGAGTCACCTCCCCATCAGAGATACAGAGTCACCTCCCCATCAGAGATACAGAGTCACTCCCCATCGAGAGATAACAGAGTCACTCCCCATCAGAGAGATACAGAGTCACTCCCCATCAGAGATACAGAGTCACTCCCCATCAGAGATAAGAGTCACTCCCCATCAGAGATACAGTAGGCACTCCCATCAGAGATAACAGAGTCACTCGCCATCAGAGAGATAAAGAGTCACTCCCCATCAGAGAGATACAGAGTCACTCCCCATCAGAGATACAGAGTCACTCCCCATCAGAGATACAGAGTCACTCCCCATCAGAGATATAGAGTCACTCCCCATCAGAGATACAGAGTCACTCCCCATCAGAGATACAGAGTCACTCCCATCACGAGATATAGAGTCACTCCCCATCAGAGATACAGAGTCACTCCCCATCAGAGATACAGAGTCACTCCCCATCAGAGATACAGAGTCACTCCCCATCAGAGTATACAGAGTCACTCCCCATCAGAGATACAGGTCACTCCCCCATCAGAGAGATACAGAGTCACTCCCCATCAGAGATACAGTCACTCCCCATCAGAGATACAGAGTCACTCCCCATCAGAGATACAGAGTCACTCCCCATCAGAGAGATACAGAGTCACTCCCATCAGAGAATACAGAGTACACTCCCCATCAGAGATACAGAGTCACTCCCCATCAGAGATACAGAGTCACTTCCCCCATCAGAGAGATATACAGAGTCGCTCCCCATCAGAGATACAGAGTCACTCCCCATCAGAGATACAGAGTCACTCCCATCAGAGATATCAGAGTCACTCCCCATCAGAGATAAAGAGTCACTCCCCATCAGAGATACAGAGTCACTCCCATCAGAGATACCAGAGTCACTCCCCATCAAGAGATAAGAGTCACTCCCATCAGAAGATACAGAGTCACTCCCCTTCAGAGACGATACAGAGTCACTCCCCATCAGAGATACAGAGTCACTCCCCTCAGAGAAACAGAGTCACTCCCCATCAGAGATACAGAGTCACTCCCCATCAGAGATATAGGTCACTCCCCATCAGCGATACAGAGTCACTCCCCATCAGAGATACAGAGTCACTCCCCATCAGAGAGATACAGAGTCACTCCCCATCAGAGATACAGTCACTCCCCATCAGAGAGATACAGAGTCACTCCCCATCAGAGATACAGAGTCACTCCCCATCAGAGAGATACAGAGTCACTCCCCATCAGAGAGATACAGAGTCACTCCCCATCAGAGATATAGAGTCACTCCCCATCAGAGATAGTCACTCCCCATCAGAGATACAGTCACTCCCCATCAGAGATACAGTCACTCCCCATCAGAGATACAGTCACTCCCCATCAGAGAGATACAGAGTCACTCCCCATCAGAGAGATACAGAGTCACTCCCCATCAGAGATACAGTCACTCCCCATCAGAGAGATACAGAGTCACTCCCCATCAGAGAGATACAGAGTCACTCCCCATCAGAGATACAGAGTCACTCCCCATCAGAGAGATACAGAGTCACTCCCCATCAGAGATACAGAGTCACTCCCCATCAGAGAGATACAGAGTCACTCCCCATCAGAGATACAGAGTCACTCCCCATCAGAGAGATACAGTCACTCCCCATCAGAGAGATACAGAGTCACTCCCCATCAGAGAGATACAGAGTCACTCCCCATCAGAGATAGTCACTCCCCATCAGAGATACAGAGTCACTCCCCATCAGAGATACAGAGTCACTCCCCATCAGAGAGATACAGAGTCACTCCCCATCAGAGAGATACAGAGTCACTCCCCATCAAAGAGATACAGAGTCACTCCCCATCAGAGAGATACAGAGTCACTCCCCATCAAAGAGATACAGAGTCACTCCCCAATAGAGAGATACAGAGTCACTCCCCATCAGAGAGATACAGAGTCACTCCCCATCAGAGAGATACAGAGTCACTCCCCATCAGAGAGATACAGAGTCACTCCCCATCAGAGATACAGAGTCACTCCCCATCAGAGATACAGTCACTCCCCATCAGAGAGATACAGAGTCACTCCCCATCAGAGATACAGTCACTCCCCATCAGAGATACAGAGTCACTCCCCATCAGAGAGATACAGAGTCACTCCCCATCAGAGATACAGTCACTCCCCATCAGAGAGATACAGAGTCACTCCCCATCAGAGATACAGAGTCACTCCCCATCAGAGAGATACAGAGTCACTCCCCATCAGAGATACAGAGTCACTCCCCATCAGAGATACAGAGTCACTCCCCATCAGAGATACAGAGTCACTCCCCATCAGAGAGATACAGAGTCACTCCCCATCAGAGATAGAGTCACTCCCCATCAGAGATACAGAGTCACTCCCCATCAGAGATACAGAGTCACTCCCCATCAGAGAGATACAGAGTCACTCCCCATCAGAGATACAGAGTCACTCCCCATCAGAGATACAGAGTCACTCCCCATCAGAGATACAGAGTCACTCCCCATCAGAGATACAGAGTCACTCCCCATCAGAGATACAGAGTCACTCCCCATCAGAGAGATACAGAGTCACTCCCCATCAGAGAGATAGAGTCACTCCCCATCAGAGATACAGAGTCACTCCCCATCAGAGATACAGAGTCACTCCCCATCAGAGATACAGAGTCACTCCCCATCAGAGAGATACAGAGTCACTCCCCATCAGAGATACAGAGTCACTCCCCATCAGAGATACAGTCACTCCCCATCAGAGATACAGAGTCACTCCCCATCAGAGATACAGAGTCACTCCCCATCAGAGATACAGAGTCACTCCCCATCAGAGAGATACAGAGTCACTCCCCATCAGAGAGATACAGAGTCACTCCCCATCAGAGATACAGAGTCACTCCCCATCAGAGATAGAGTCACTCCCCATCAGAGATACAGAGTCACTCCCCATCAGAGATACAGAGTCACTCCCCCATCAGAGAGATACAGAGTCACTCCCCATCAGAGATACAGAGTCACTCCCCATCAGAGATACAGTCACTCCCCATCAGAGGATACAGAGTCACTCCCCATCAGAGATACAGAGTCACTCCCCATCAGAGATAAGAGTCACTCCCCATCAGAGAGATACAGAGTCACTCCCCATCAGAGAGATAGAGTCACTCCCCATCAGAGATATAGAGTCACTCCCCATCAGAGATACAGAGTCACTCCCCATCAGAGAGATACAGAGTCACTCCCCATCAGAGAGATACAGAGTCACTCCCCATCAGAGAGATACAGAGTCACTCCCCATCAGAGAGATACAGAGTCACTCCCCATCAGAGAGATACAGAGTCACTCCCCATCAGAGAGATACAGAGTCACTCCCCATCAGAGAGATACAGAGTCACTCCCCATCAGAGAGATACAGAGTCACTCCCCATCAGAGATACAGAGTCACTCCCCATCAGAGATACAGAGTCACTCCCCATCAGAGATACAGAGTCACTCCCCATCAGAGAGATACAGAGTCACTCCCCATCAGAGATACAGAGTCACTCCCCATCAGAGATACAGAGTCACTCCCCATCAGAGATACAGAGTCACTCCCCATCAGAGATACAGAGTCACTCCCCATCAGAGAATACAGAGTCACTCCCCATCAGAGAGATACAGAGTCACTCCCCATCAGAGAGATACAGAGTCACTCCCATCAGAGAGATACAGAGTCACTCCCCATCAGAGAGATACAGAGTCACTCCCCATCAGAGAGATACAGAGTCACTCCCCATCAGAGATACAGAGTCACTCCCCATCAGAGATACAGAGTCACTCCCCATCAGAGAGATACAGAGTCACTCCCCATCAGAGAATACAGAGTCACTCCCCATCAGAGATACAGAGTCACTCCCCTCAGAGAGATACAGAGTCACTCCCCATCAGAGAGATACAGAGTCACTCCCCATCAGAGATACAGAGTCACTCCCCATCAGAGAGATACAGAGTCACTCCCCATCAGAAGATACAGAGTCACTCCCCATCAGAGATATAGAGTCACTCCCCCATCAGAGATAGTCACACCCCATCAGAGATACAGTCACTCCCCATCAGAGAGATAGAGTCACTCCCCATCAGAGAGATACAGAGTCACTCCCCATCAGGAGATACATGAGTCACTCCCCATCAAGAGATACAGAGTCACTCCCCATCAGAGAGATACAGAGTCACTCCCCATCAGAGATACAGAGTCACTCCCCATCAGAGAGAGTCACTCCCCCATCAGAGATACAGCGTCACTCCCCATCAGAGATACAGGTCACTTCCCCGATCGAGAGATAGCAGGTCACTCCCCATCAAGAGATACAGAGTCACTCCCCATCAGAGATACAGGTCACTCACCCCATCAGAGATACAGAGTCACTCCCCATCAGAGAGATACAGAGTCACTCTCCCCATCAGAGAGATACAGAGTCACTCCCCATCAAGAGATACAGAGTCACTCCCCATCAGAATACCAGAGCACTCCCCATCAGAGATACAGAGGTCACTCCCCATCAGAGATACAGAGTCACTCCCCATCAGAGAGTACAGAGTCACTCCCAAACCCTCCCAGCAGAGATACAGAGTCACTCCCCATCAGAGAGATACAGGTCACTCCCATCAGAGATAGAGTCACTCCCCATCAGAGATAGTCACTCCCCATCAGAGATACAGAGTCACTCCCAGTCAGAGATACAGAGTCACTCCCCATCAGAGATACAGAGTCACTCCCCATCAGAGAGATACAGAGTCACTCCCCATCAGAGATACAGAGTCACTCCCCATCAGAGATATAGAGTCACTCCCCATCAGAGAGATACAGAGTCACTCCCCATCAGAGAGATACAGAGTCACTCCCCATCAGAGAGATACAGAGTCACTCCCCATCAGAGAGATACAGAGTCACTCCCCATCAGAGAGATACAGAGTCACTCCCCATCAGAGAGATACAGAGTCACTCCCCATCAGAGATACAGAGTCACTCCCCATCAGAGATACAGTCACTCCCCATCAGAGAGATACAGAGTCACTCCCCATCAGAGATACAGTCACTCCCCATCAGAGATACAGAGTCACTCCCCATCAGAGAGATACAGAGTCACTCCCCATCAGAGAGATATAGAGTCACTCCCCATCAGAGATACAGAGTCACTCCCCATCAGAGAGATACAGAGTCACTCCCCATCAGAGTCACTCCCATCAGAGAGATACAGAGTCCACTCCCCATCAGAGAGATACAGAGTCACTCCCCATCAGAGATACAGAGTCACTCCCCATCAGAGAGATACAGAGTCCACTCCCCATCAGAGAGATACAGAGTCACTCCCCATCAGAGAGATAAGAGTCACTCCCCATCAGAGATAAGTGTCACTCCCCATCAGAGATATAGAGTCACTCCCATCAGAGATACGAGTCACTCGCCCATCAGAGAGATACAGAGTCACTCCCATCACTGAGATACAGAGTCACTCCCCATCAGAGAGATACAGAGTCACTCCCCATCAGAGATACAGTCACTCCCCATCAGAGAGATACAGAGTCACTCCCATCAGAGATACAGAGTCACTCCCCATCAGAGATACAATCACTCCCCATCAGAGAGATAGCAGAGTCACTCCCCATCAGAGATACAGAGTCCACTCCCCATCAGAGAATACAGAGTCACTCCCATCAGAGCTACAGAGTCACTCCCCATCAGAGAGATACAGAGTCACTCCCCATCAGAGAGATACAGAGTCACTCCCCTTCAGAGGATCAGAGTCACTCCCCATCAGAGATGTAGGTCACTCCCCATCAGAGATACAGAGTCACTCCCCATCAGAGATACAGAGTCACTCCCCATCAAGAGATACAGAGTCACTCCCCATCAGAGAGATACAGAGTCACTCCCATCAGAGATAGAGTCACTCCCATCAGAGATAATACAGAGTCACTCCCCATCAGAGAGATTCAGAGTCACTCCCCATCAAGAGATACAGAGTCACTCCCCATCAGAGATACAGAGTCACTCCCCATCAGAGAGATACAGAGTCACTCCCCATCAGAGATACAGTCACTCCCCATCAGAGATACAGAGTCACTCCCCATCAGAGATACAGAGTCACTCCCCATCAGAGAGATACAGAGTCACTCCCCATCAGAGATACAGAGTCACTCCCCATCAGAGAGATACAGAGTCACTCCCCATCAGAGAGTACAGAGTCACTCCCCATCAGAGAGATATAGAGTCACTCCCCATCAGAGATACAGAGTCACTCCCCATCAGAGATACAGAGTCACTCCCCATCAGAGATACAGAGTCACTCCCCATCAGAGATACAGAGTCACTCCCCATCAGAGATACAGAGTCACTCCCCATCAGAGAGATACAGAGTCACTCCCCATCAGAGATACAGAGTCACTCCCCATCAGAGATACAGAGTCACTCCCCATCAGAGATACAGAGTCACTCCCATCAGAGATACAGAGTCACTCCCCATCAGAGATACAGAGTCACTCCCCATCAGAGATACAGAGTCACTCCCCATCAGAGAGATACAGAGTCACTCCCCATCAGAGATACAGAGTCACTCCCCATCAGAGATACAGGTCACTCCCCATCAGAGATACAGAGTCACTCCCCATCAGAGAGATACAGAGTCACTCCCCCATCAGAGATACAGAGTCACTCTCCCCATCAGAGATACAGAGTCACTCCCCATCAGAGATAGAGTCACTCCCCATCAGAGATACTAGAGTCTCACTCCCCATCAGAGATACAGTCACTCCCCATCAGAGATACAGAGTCACTCCCCATCAGAGATACAGAGTCACTCCCCATCAGAGATACAGGTCACTCCCCATCAGAGAGATACAGAGTCACTCCCCCATCAGAGATACAGAGTCACTCCCCATCTGAGAGATAGAGTCACTCCCCATCAGGAGATACAGAGTCACTCCCCATCAGAGAGATACAGAGTCACTCCCTATCAGAGAGATACAGAGTCACTCCCCATCAGAGAGATACAGAGTCACTCCCCATCAGAGATACAGAGTCACTCCCCATCGAGAGATACAGAGTCACTCCCCATCAGAGATACAGAGTCACTCCCATCAGAGAGACAGAGTCACTCCCCATCAGAGATACAGAGTCACTCCCCATCAGAGATACAGAGTCACTCCCCATCAGAGATACAGAGTCACTCCCCATCAGAGAGATACAGAGTCACTCCCCATCAGAGATACAGAGTCACTCCCCATCAGAGATACAGAGTCACTCCCCATCAGAGATACAGAGGTCACTCCCATCAGAGAGATACAGAGTCACTCCCCATCAGAGATACAGAGTCACTCCCCATCAGAGATACAGAGTCACTCCCCATCAGAGAGATACAGAGTCACTCCCCATCAGAGATACAGTCACTCCCCATCAGAGAGATACAGAGTCACTCCCCATCAGAGATACAGAGTCACTCCCCATCAGAGAGATACAGAGTCACTCCCCATCAGAGAGATACAGAGTCACTCCCCATCAGAGATATAGAGTCACTCCCCATCAGAATAGAGTCACTCCCCATCAGAGATACAGGTCACTCCCCATCAGAGATACAGAGTCACTCCCCATCAGAGAGATACAGAGTCACTCCCCATCAGAGATACAGAGTCACTCCCCATCAGAGATACAGAGTCACGCCCCATCAGAGAGATACAGAGTCACTCCCCCATCAGAGATACAGAGTCACTCCCCATCAGAGATACAGAGTCACTCCCCATCAGAGAGATACAGAGTCACTCCCCATCAGAGATACAGAGTCACTCCCATCAGAGATACAGAGTCACTCCCCATCAGAGAGATACAGAGTCACTCCCCATCAGAGATACAGAGTCACTCCCCATCAGAGATACAGAGTCACTCCCCATCAGAGAGATACAGAGTCACTCCCCATCAGAGATACAGAGTCACTCCCATCAGAGAGATACAGATTCACTCCCCATCATGAGATACAGAGTCACTCCCCATCAGAGAGATACAGAGTCACTCCCCATCAGAGATACAGAGTCACTCCCCATCAGAGATACAGAGTCACTCCCCATCAGAGATACAGAGTCACTCCCCATCAGAGATACAGAGTCACTCCCATCAGAGAGATAGAGTCACTCCCCATCAGAGATACAGAGTCACTCCCCATCAGAGAGATACAGAGTCACTCCCCATCAGAGATACAGAGTCACTCCCCATCAGAGATACAGAGTCACTCCCCATCAGAGAGATACAGAGTCACTCCCCATCAGAGATACAGAGTCACTCCCCATCAGAGATACAGAGTCACTCCCCATCAGAGAGATACAGAGTCACTCCCCATCAGAGAGATAGAGTCACTCCCCATCAGAGATATAGAGTCACTCCCCATCAGAGATACAGAGTCACTCCCCATCAGAGAGATACAGAGTCACTCCCCATCACAGAGATACAGAGTCACTCCCCATCAGAGATACAGAGTCACTCCCCAACAGAGATACAGTCACTCCCCATCAGAGAGATACAGAGTCACTCCCCATCAGAGATACAGTCACTCCCCATCAGAGATACATTCACTCCCCATCAGAGAGATACAGAGTCACTCCCCATCAGAGATACAGTCACTCCCCATCAGAGATACAGAGTCACTCCCCATCAGAGATATAGAGTCACTCCCCATCAGAGAGATACAGAGTCACTCCCCATCAGAGATACAGAGTCACTCCCCATCAGAGAGATACAGAGTCACTCCCCATCAGAGAGATACAGAGTCACTCCCCATCAGAGATACAGAGTCACTCCCCATCAGAGAGATACAGAGTCACTCCCCATCAGAGATACAGAGTCACTCCCCATCAGAGATACAGAGTCACTCCCCATCAGAGAGATACAGAGTCACTCCCCATCAGAGAGATAGAGTCACTCCCCATCAGAGATATAGAGTCACTCCCCATCAGAGATACAGAGTCACTCCCCATCAGAGATACAGAGTCACTCCCCATCAGAGATACAGAGTCACTCCCCATCAGAGATACAGAGTCACTCCCCATCAGAGATACAGGTCACTCCCCATCAGAGAGATACAGAGTCACTCCCCATCAGAGATACAGTCACTCCCCATCAGAGATACAGAGTCACTCCCCATCAGAGAGATTCAGAGTCACTCCCCATCAGAGATACAGTCACTCCCCATCAGAGAGATACAGAGTCACTCCCCATCAGAGATACAGAGTCACTCCCCATCAGAGAGATACAGAGTCACTCCCCATCAGAGAGATACAGAGTCACTCCCCATCAGAGATACAGAGTCACTCCCCTATCAGAGAGATACAGAGTCAATCCCCATCAGGGAGATACAGAGTCACTCCCCATCAGAGATACAGAGTCACTCCCCATCGAGAGATACAGAGTCACTCCCCATCAGAGATACAGGTCACTCCCCATCAGAGATACAGAGTCACTCCCCGATCAGAGAGATACAGAGTCCATCCCATCAGAGAGATACAGAGTCACTCCCCATCAGAGAGATATCCAGAGTCACTCCCCATCAGAGATACAAGGAGTCACTCCCCATCAGAGAGATAGTCACTCCCCATCATAGATACAGAGTCACTCCCCATCAGAGAGATACGAAGTCACTCCCATCAGAGATACAGAGGTCACTCCCCATCAAGAACAGAGTCACTGCCCCATCAGAGAGATAGTCACTCCCCATCAGAGATACAGAGTCACTCCCCATCAGAGAGATACAGTCACTCCCCATCAGAGATACAGAGTCACTCCCCATCAGAGAGATACAGAGTCACTCCCATCAGAGATACAGAGTCACTCCCCATCAGAGAGATACAGAGTCACTCCCCATCAGAGAGATACAGAGTCACTCCCCATCAGAGAGATACAGAGTCACTCCCCATCAGAGAGATACAGAGTCACTCCCCATCAGAGATACAAGTCACTCCCCATCAGAGAGATACAGAGTCACTCCCCATCAGAGAGATACAGAGTCACTCCCCATCAGAGATACAGAGTCACTCCCCATCAGAGATACAGAGTCACTCCCCATCAGAGATACAGAGTCACTCCCCATCAGAGATACAGAGTCACTCCCCATCAGAGAGATACAGAGTCACTCCCCATCAGAGATACAAGTCACTCCCCATCAGAAGATACAGAGTCACTCCCATCAGAGAGATACAGAGTCACTCCCCATCAGAGATACAGAGTCACTCCCCATCAGAGAGATACAGTCACTCCCCATCAGAGAGATACAGAGTCACTCCCCATCAGAGAGATACAGAGTCACTCCCCATCAGAGATACAGAGTCACTCCCCATCAGAGATACAGAGTCACTCCCCATCAGAGAGATACAGAGTCACTCCCCATCAGAGATACAGAGTCACTCCCCATCAGAGATACAGAGTCACTCCCCATCAGAGAGATACAGAGTCACTCCCCATCAGAGAGATAGAGTCACTCCCCATCAGAGATATAGAGTCACTCCCCATCAGAGATACAGAGTCACTCCCCATCAGAGAGATACAGAGTCACTCCCCATCAGAGATACAGAGTCACTCCCCATCAGAGATACAGAGTCACTCCCCATCAGAGATACAGTCACTCCCCATCAGAGATACAGAGTCACTCCCCATCAGAGATACAGTCACTCCCCATCAGAGATACAGTCACTCCCCATCAGAGAGATACAGAGTCACTCCCCATCAGAGAGTACGAGTCACTCCCCATCAGAGATACAGAGTCACTCCCCTCAAGAGATACGAGTCACTCCCCATCAAGAGATACGAGTCACTCCCCATCAGGAGATACAGAGTCACTCCCCATCAGAGATTCAGAGTCACTCCCCATTCAGAGAGATACAGAGTCACTCCCCTATCAGAGATACAGAGTCACTCCCCATCAGAGATACAGAGTCACTCCCCATCAGAGATACAGAGTCACTCCCCATCAGAGTACAGAGTCACTCCCCATCAGAGATACAGAGTCACTCCCATCAGAGATACAGAGTCACTCCCCATCAGAGATACAGAGTCACTCCCCATCAGAGAGATACAGAGTCACTCCCCATCAGAGATACAGAGTCACCTCCCCATCAGAGATACAGAGTCACTCCCCATCAGAGATACAGAGTCACTCCCCATCAGAGATACAGAGTCACTCCCCATCAGGAGATACAGAGTCACTCCCCATCAGAGAGATACAGAGTCACTCCCCATCAGAGATACAGAGTCACTCCCCATCAGAGATACAGAGTCACTCCCCATCAGAGATACAGAGTCACTCCCATCAGAGATACAGTCACTCCCCATCAGAGAGATACAGAGTCACTCCCCATCAGAGATACAGAGTCACTCCCCATCAGAGAGATACAGAGTCACTCCCCATCAGAGAGATACAGAGTCACTCCCCATCAGAGATATAGAGTCACTCCCCATCAGAGATCAGTCACTCCCAATCAGAGATACAGTCACTCCCCATCAGAGATACAGTCACTCCCCATCAGAGAGATACAGAGTCACTCCCCATCAGAGAGATACAGAGTCACTCCCCATCAGAGATACAGTCACTCCCCATCAGAGAGATACAGAGTCACTCCCCATCAGAGAGATACAGAGTCACTCCCCATCAGAGAGATACAGAGTCACTCCCCCATCAGAGAGATACAGAGTCACTCCCCATCAGAGATACAGAGTCACTCCCCATCAGAGAGATACAGAGTCACTCCCCATCAGAGATACAGAGTCACTCCCCATCAGAGATACAGTCACTCCCCATCAGAGAGATACAGAGTCACTCCCCATCAGAGAGATACAGAGTCACTCCCCATCAGAGATACAGAGTCACTCCCCATCAGAGATACAGAGTCACTCCCCATCAGAGATACAGAGTCACTCCCCCATCAGAGAGATACAGAGTCACTCCCATCAGAGATACAGAGTCACTCCCCATCAGAGATACAGAGTCACTCCCCATCAGAGAGATACAGAGTCACTCCCCATCAAGAGATACAGAGTCACTCCCCATCAGAGATACAGAGTCACTCCCCATCGAGAGATACGAGTCACTCCCCATCAGAGATACAGAGTCACTCCCCATCAGAGATACAGAGGTCACTCCCATCAGAGAGATACAGAGTCACTCCCCATCAGAGATACAGAGTCACTCCCCATCAGAGATACAGAGTCACTCCCCTCAGAGAGATACAGAGTCACTCCCCATCAGAGATACAGAGTCACTCCCCATCAGAGATACAGAGTCACTCCCCATCAGAGAGATACAGAGTCACTCCCCATCAGAGATACAGAGTCACTCCCCATCAGAGATACAGAGTCACTCCCATCAGAGAGATACAGAGTCACTCCCCATCAGAGAGATAAGAGTCACTCCCCATCAGAGATACAGAGTCACTCCCCATCAGAGATACAGAGTCACTCCCCATCAGAGAGATACAGAGTCACTCCCCCATCAGAGATACAGAGTCACTCCCCATCAGAGATACAGAGTCACTCCCCATCAGATAGATACAGAGTCACTCCCCATCAGAAGATACAGAGTCACTCCCCATCAGAGATACAGAGTCACTCCCCATCAGAGATACAGTGTCACTCCCCATCAGAGATACAGAGTCACTCCCCATCAGAGAGAATAGAGTCACTCCCCATCAGAGATAAAGAGTCACTCCCCATCAGAGAACAGAGTCACTCCCCATCAGAGAGATACAGAGTCACTCCCCATCAGAGAGATATAGAGTCACTCCCCATCAGAGATACAGAGTCACTCCCCATCAGAGATACAGAGTCACTCCCCATCAGAGATACAGAGTCACTCCCCATCAGAGATACAGAGTCACTCCCCATCAGAGAGATACAGAGTCACTCCCATCAGAGATACAGAGTCACTCCCCATCAGAGATACAGAGTCACTCCCCATCAGAGATACAGAGTCACTCCCCATCAGAGAGATATAGAGTCACTCCCCATCAGAGATACAGAGTCACTCCCCATCAGAGATACAGAGTCACTCCCCATCAGAGATAGAGTCACTCCCCATCAGAGATACAGAGTCACTCCCCATCAGAGATACAGTCACTCCCCATCAGAGAGATACAGAGTCACTCCCCATCAGAGATACAGAGTCACTCCCCATCAGAGATACAGAGTCACTCCCCATCAGAGAGATACAGAGTCACTCCCCATCAGAGATACAGAGTCACTCCCCATCAGAGATAGAGTCACTCCCCATCAGAGATACAGAGTCACTCCCATCAGAGAGATACAGAGTCACTCCCCATCAGAGATATAGAGTCACTCCCCATCAGAGATACAGTCACTCCCCATCAGAGATACAGGTCACTCCCCATCAGAGATACAGAGTCACTCCCCATCAGAGAGATACAGAGTCACTCCCCATCAGAGATACAGTCACTCCCCATCAGAGATACAGAGTCACTCCCATCAGAGAGATACAGAGTCACTCCCCATCAGAGAGATACAGTCACTCCCCATCAGAGATACAGAGTCACTCCCCATGAGAGAGATCAGAGTCACTCCCATCAGAGATACAGAGTCACTCCCCATCAGAGATACAGTCACTCCCCATCAGAGAGATACAGAGTCACTCCCCATCAGAGAGATACAGAGTCACTCCCCATCAGAGATACAGAGTCACTCCCCATCAGAGATACAGAGTCACTCCCCATCAGAGAGATACAGAGTCACTCCCCATCAGAGATACAGAGTCACTCCCCATCAGAGATACAGAGTCACTCCCCATCAGAGAGATACAGAGTCACTCCCCATCAAAGAGATAGAGTCACTCCCCATCAGAGATATAGAGTCACTCCCCCATCAGAGATACAGAGTCACTCCCCATCAGAGAGATACAGAGTCACTCCCCATCACAGAGATACAGAGTCACTCACCATCAGAGATACAGAGTCACTCCCCATCAGAGATACAGTCACTCCCCATCAGAGAGATACAGAGTCACTCCCCATCAGAGATACAGTCACTCCCCATCAGAAATACATTCACTCCCCATCAGAGAGATACATAGTCACTCCCCATCAGAGATAGCAGTCACTCCCCATCAGAGATACAGAGTCACTCCCCATCAGAGATATAGAGTCACTCCCCATCAGAGAGATACAGAGTCACTCCCCATCAGAGAGATACAGAGTCACTCCCCATCAGAGATACAGAGTCACTCCCCATCAGAGAGATACAGAGTCACTCCCCATCAGAGAGATACAGAGTCACTCCCCATCAGAGATACCGAGTCACTCCCCATCAGAGAGATACAGAGTCACTCCCCATCAGAGATACAGAGTCACTCCCCATCAGAGAGATACAGAGTCACTCCCCATCAGAGATACAGAGTCACTCCCCATCAGAGAGATACAGAGTCACTCCCCATCAGAGATACAGAGTCACTCCCCATCAGAGATACAGAGTCACTCCCCATCAGAGATACAGAGTCACTCCCCATCAGAGATACAGAGTCACTCCCCATCAGAGATACAGTCACTCCCCATCAGAGAGATACAGAGTCACTCCCCATCAGAGATACAGTCACTCCCCATCAGAGATACAGAGTCACTCCCCATCAGAGATATAGAGTCACTCCCCATCAGAGAGATACAGAGTCACTCCCCATCAGAGAGATACAGAGTCACTCCCCATCAGAGAGATACAGAGTCACTCCCATCAGAGAGATACAGAGTCACTCCCCATCAGAGATACAGAGTCACTCCCCATCAGAGATACAGAGTCACTCCCCATCAGAGAGATACAGAGTCACTCCCCATCAGAGATACAGAGTCACTCCCCATCAGAGAGATACAGAGTCACTCCCCATCAGAGATACAGAGTCACTCCCCATCAGAGAGATACAGAGTCACTCCCCATCAGAGAGATACAGAGTCACTCCCCATCAGAGATACAGAGTCACTCCCCATCAGAGATACAGAGTCACTCCCCATCAGAGATACAGAGTCACTCCCCATCAGAGAGATACAGAGTCACTCCCCATCAGAGAGATACAGAGTCACTCCCCATCAGAGATACAGAGTCACTCCCCATCAGAGAGATACAGAGTCACTCCCATCAGAGATACAGAGTCACTCCCCATCAGAGATACAGAGTCACTCCCCATCAGAGATACAGAGTCACTCCCCATCAGAGATACAGAGTCACTCCCCATCAGAGATAGAGTCACTACCCATCAGAGCGATACAGAGTCACTCCCCATCAGAGATACAGAGTCACTCCCCCATCAGAGATACAGAGTCACTCCCCCATCAGAGATATACAGAGTCACTCCCCATCAGAGAGATACAGAGTCACTCCCCATCAGAGATAGAGTCACTCCCCATCAGAGATACAGAGTCACTCCCCATCGAGATACAGAGTCACTCCCCATCAGAGAGATATAGAGTCACTCCCCATCAGAGATACAGATCACTCTCCCATCAAGAGAACAGAGTCACTCCCCATCAGAGAGATACAGAGTCACTCCCCATCAGAGATATAGAGTCACTCCCCATCAGAGAGATACAGAGTCACTCCCCATCAGAGAGATACAGAGTCACTCCCCATCAGAGAGATAGAGTCACTCCCCATCAGAGATACAGAGTCACTCCCCATCAAGAGATACAGAGTCACTCCCCATCAGAGATACAGAGTCACTCCCCATCAGAGATACAGAGTCACTCCCCATCAGAGAGATATAGAGTCACTCCCCATCAGAGATACAGAGTCACTCCCCATCAGAGATATAGAGTCACTCCCCATCAGAGATACAGAGTCACTCCCCATCAGAGATATAGAGTCACTCCCCATCAGAGATACAGAGTCACTCCCCATCAGAGATACAGAGTCACTCCCCATCAGAGATAGAGTCACTCCCCATCAGAGATACAGAGTCACTCCCCATCAGAGATACAGAGTCACTCCCCATCAGAGAGATACAGAGTCACTCCCCATCAGAGATACAGAGTCACTCCCCATCAGAGATACAGAGTCACTCCCCATCAGAGATACAGAGTCACTCCCCATCAGAGATACAGAGTCACTCCCCATCAGAGATAGAGTCACTCCCCATCAGAGAGATACAGAGTCACTCCCATCAGAGATACAGAGTCACTCCCCATCAGAGATATAGAGTCACTCCCCATCAGAGATACAGTCACTCCCCATCAGAGATACAGTCACTCCCCATCAGAGATACAGAGTCACTCCCCATCAGAGAGATACAGAGTCACTCCCCATCAGAGATACAGTCACTCCCCATCAGAGAGATACAGAGTCACTCCCCATCAGAGAGATACAGAGTCACTCCCCATCAGAGAGATACAGTCACTCCCCATCAGAGATACAGAGTCACTCCCCATGAGAGAGATACAGAGTCACTCCCCATCAGAGATACAGAGTCACTCCCCATCAGAGAGATACAGTCACTCCCCATCAGAGAGATACAGAGTCACTCCCCATCAGAGAGATACAGAGTCACTCCCCATCAGAGATACAGAGTCACTCCCCATCAGAGATACAGAGTCACTCCCCATCAGAGAGATACAGAGTCACTCCCCATCAGAGATACAGAGTCACTCCCCATCAGAGATACAGAGTCACTCCCCATCAGAGAGATACAGAGTCACTCCCCATCAAGAGATAGAGTCACTCCCCATCAGAGATATAGAGTCACTCCCCATCAGAGATACAGAGTCACTCCCATCAGAGAGATACAGAGTCACTCCCCATCACAGAGATACAGAGTCACTCCCCATCAGAGATACAGAGTCACTCCCCATCAGAGATACAGGTCACTCCCCATCAGAGAGATACAGAGTCACTCCCCATCAGAGATACAGTCACTCCCCATCAGAGATACATTCACTCCCCATCAGAGAGATACATAGTCACTCCCCATCAGAGATACAGGTCATTCCCCATCAGAGATACAGAGTCACTCCCCATCAGAGATATAGAGTCACTCCCCATCAGAGAGATACAGAGTCACTCCCCATCAGAGAGATACAGAGTCACTCCCCATCAGAGATACAGAGTCACTCCCATCAGAGAGATACAGAGTCACTCCCCATCAGAGAGATCAGAGTCACTCCCCATCAGAGATACAGAGTCACTCCCCATCAGAGAGATACAGAGTCACTCCCCATCAGAGATACAGAGTCACTCCCCATCAGAGAGATACAGAGTCACTCCCCATCAGAGATACAGAGTCACTCCCCATCAGAGAGATACAGAGTCACTCCCCATCAGAGATACAGAGTCACTCCCCATCAGAGATACAGAGTCACTCCCCATCAGAGATACAGAGTCACTCCCCATCAGAGATACAGAGTCACTCCCCATCAGAGATACAGAGTCACTCCCCATCAGAGAGATACAGAGTCACTCCCCATCAGAGAGATACAGAGTCACTCCCCATCAGAGAGATACAGAGTCACTCCCCATCAGAGATACAGAGTCACTCCCCATCAGAGAGATAGAGTCACTCCCCATCAGAGATACAGAGTCACTCCCCATCAGAGAGATAGTCACTCCCCATCAGAGAGATACAGAGTCACTCCCCATCAGAGAGATACAGAGTCACTCCCCATCAGAGATACAGAGTCACTCCCCATCAGAGATACAGAGTCACTCCCCATCAGAGAGATACAGAGTCACTCCCCATCAGAGATACAGTCACTCCCCATCAGAGAGATCAGAGTCACTCCCCATCAGAGAGATACAGAGTCACTCCCCATCAGAGATACAGAGTCACCTCCCCATCAGAGTAGATACAGAGTCACTCCCCATCAGAGATATAGAGTCACTCCCCAATCAGAGAGATCGAGTCACTCCCCATCAGAGAGATATCAGAGTCACTCTCCCCATCAGAGAGATACAGAGTCACTCCCCATCAAGAGATACTGAGTCACGTCCCCATCAGAGTGATACAGAGTCACTCCCCATCAGAGATACAGTCACTCCCATCAGAGAGATACAGAGTCACTCCCATCAGAGATACAGTCACTCCCCATCAGAAGATACAGAGTCACTCCCCATCAGAGATACAGAGTCACTCCCCATCAGAGAGATACAGAGTCACTCCCATCAGAATACAGAGTCACTCCCATCAGAGATACAGAGTCACTCCCCATCAGAGATACAGAGTCACTCCCCATCAGAGAGATCAGAGTCACTCCCCATCAGAGAGATACAGAGTCACTCCCCATCAGAGATACAGAGTCACTCCCCATCAGAGAGATACAGAGTCACTCCCCATCAGAGATACAGAGTCACTCCCCATCAGAGATACAGAGTCACTCCCCATCAGAGAGATAGAGTCACTCCCCATCAGAGATACAGAGTCACTCCCCATCAGAGATACAGAGTCACTCCCCATCAGAGATACAGAGTTACTCCCCCTCAGAGA
Organism: Squalus acanthias; assembly: GCA_030390025.1. Lineage (NCBI taxonomy): Eukaryota > Metazoa > Chordata > Chondrichthyes > Squaliformes > Squalidae > Squalus > Squalus acanthias. The sequence continues at coordinate 28,099,116 of CM059451.1, forward strand.
TACAGAGTCACTCCCCATCAGAGAGATACAGAGTCACTCCCCATCAGAGATACAGTCACTCCCATCAGAGATACAGAGTCACTCCCCATCAGAGATACAGTCACTCCCCATCAGAGAGATATAGAGTCACTCCCCATCAGAGATACAGAGTCACTCCCCATCAGAGAGATACAGAGTCACTCCCCATCAGAGATATAGAGTCACTCCCCATCAGAGATACAGAGTCACTCCCATCAGAGATAGAGTCACTCCCCATCAGAGATACAGAGTCACTCCCCATCAGAGATACAGAGTCACTCCCCATCAGAGATATAGAGTCACTCCCCATCAGAGAGATACAGAGTCACTCCCCATCAGAGAGATACAGAGTCACTCCCCATCAGAGAGATACAGAGTCACTCCCCATCAGAGATACAGAGTCACTCCCCATCAGAGAGATACAGAGTCACTCCCCATCAGAGATACAGAGTCACTCCCCATCAGAGATATAGTCACTCCCCATCAGAGATACAGAGTCACTCCCCATCAGAGAGATACAGAGTCACACCCCATCAGAGATACAGAGTCACTCCCCATCAGAGTTAAAGAGTCACTCCCCATCAGAGAGATACAGAGTCACTCCCCATCAGAGAGATACAGAGTCACTCCCCATCAGAGAGATACAGAGTCACTCCCCATCAGAGAGATACAGAGTCACTCCCCATCAGAGAGATACAGAGTCACTCCCCATCAGAGAGATACAGAGTCACTCCCCATCAGAGAGATAGAGTCACTCCCCATAGAGAGATACAGAGTCACTCCCATCAGAGATACAGAGTCACTCCCCATCAGAGAGATACAGAGTCACTCCCCATCAGAGATACAGAGTCACTCCCCATCAGAGATACAGAGTCACTCCCCATCAGAGATACAGAGTCACTCCCCATCAGAGATACAGAGTCACTCCCCATCAGAGATCCAGAGTCACTCCCCATCAGAGAGATACAGAGTCACTCCCCATCAGAGAGATACAGAGTCACTCCCCATCAGAGAGATACAGAGTCACTCCCCATCAGAGAGATACAGAGTCACTCCCCATCAGAGAGATACAGAGTCACTCCCCATCAGAGATACAGAGTCACTCCCCATCAGAGATACAGAGTCACTCCCCATCAGAGAGATAGAGTCACTCCCCATCAGAGATACAGAGTCACTCCCCATCAGAGATACAGAGTCACTCCCCATCAGAGAGATACAGAGTCACTCCCCATCAGAGAGATACAGAGTCACTCCCCATCAGAGAGATACAGAGTCACTCCCCATCAGAGATACAGAGTCACTCCCCATCAGAGATACAGAGTCACTCCCCATCAGAGAGAAAAAGAGTCACTCCCCATCAGAGATACAGAGTCACTCCCCATCAGAGATACAGAGTCACTCCCCATCAGAGATACAGAGTCACTCCCCATCAGAGATACAGAGTCACTCCCCATCAGAGATATAGAGTCACTCCCCATCAGAGATATAGAGTCACTCCCCATCAGAGATACAGAGTCACTCCCCATCAGAGAGATACAGAGTCACTCCCCATCACAGAGATACAGAGTCACTCACCATCAGAGATACAGAGTCACTCCCCATCAGAGATACAGTCACTCCCCATCAGAGAGATACAGAGTCACTCCCCATCAGAGATACAGTCACTCCCCATCAGAAATACATTCACTCCCCATCAGAGAGATACATAGTCACTCCCCATCAGAGTTGCAGTCATTCCCCATCAGAGATACAGAGTCACTCCCCATCAGAGATATAGAGTCACTCCCCATCAGAGAGATACAGAGTCACTCCCCATCAGAGAGATACAGAGTCACTCCCCATCAGAGAGATACAGAGTCACTCCCTATCAGAGAGATACAGAGTCACTCCCCATCAGAGAGATACAGAGTCACTCCCCATCAGAGATACCGAGTCACTCCCCATCAGAGAGATACAGAGTCACTCCCCATCAGAGATACAGAGTCGCTCCCCATCAGAGAGATACAGAGTCACTCCCCATCAGAGATACAGAGTCACTCCCCATCAGAGAGATACAGAGTCACTCCCCATCAGAGATACAGAGTCACTCCCCATCAGAGATACAGAGTCACTCCCCATCAGAGATACAGAGTCACTCCCCATCAGAAATACATTCACTCCCCATCAGAGACATACATAGTCACTCCCCATCAGAGTTGCAGTCATTCCCCATCAGAGATACAGAGTCACTCCCCATCAGAGATATAGAGTCACTCCCCATCAGAGAGATACAGAGTCACTCCCCATCAGAGAGATACAGAGTCACTCCCCATCAGAGAGATACAGAGTCACTCCCTATCAGAGAGATACAGAGTCACTCCCCATCAGAGAGATACAGAGTCACTCCCCATCAGAGATACCGAGTCACTCCCCATCAGAGAGATACAGAGTCACTCCCCATCAGAGATACAGAGTCGCTCCCCATCAGAGAGATACAGAGTCACTCCCCATCAGAGATACAGAGTCACTCCCCATCAGAGAGATAGAGTCACTCCCCATCAGAGATACAGAGTCACTCCCCATCAGAGATACAGAGTCACTCCCCATCAGAGATACAGAGTCACTCCCCATCAGAGATACAGAGTCACTCCCCATCAGAGATACAGAGTCACTCCCCATCAGAGAGATACAGAGTCACTCCCCATCAGAGAGATACAGAGTCACTCCCCATCAGAGAGATACAGAGTCACTCCCCATCAGAGATACAGAGTCACTCCCCATCAGAGATACAGAGTCACTCCCCATCAGAGAGATAGAGTCACTCCCCATCAGAGATACAGAGTCACTCCCCATCAGAGAGATAGTCACTCCCCATCAGAGAGATACAGAGTCACTCCCCATCAGAGATACAGAGTCACTCCCCATCAGAGATACAGAGTCACTCCCCATCAGAGAGATACAGAGTCACTCCCCATCAGAGAGATACAGAGTCACTCCCCATCAGAGATAGAGTCACTCCCCATCAGAGATACAGAGTCACTCCCCATCAGAGATACAGAGTCACTCCCCATCAGAGAGATATAGAGTCACTCCCCATCAGAGATACAGTGTCACTCCCCATCAGAGATACAGAGTCACTCCCCATCAGAGAGAAAGAGTCACTCCCCATCAGAGATATAGAGTCACTCCCCATCAGAGAAACAGAGTCACTCCCCATCAGAGAGATACAGAGTCACTCCCCATCAGAGATACAGAGTCACTCCCCATCAGAGATACAGAGTCACTCCCCATCAGAGAGATACAGAGTCACTCCCCATCAGAGATACAGAGTCACTCCCCATCAGAGATACAGAGTCACTCCCCATCAGAGATACAGAGTCACTCCCCATCAGAGATACAGAGTCACTCCCCATCAGAGATATAGAGTCACTCCCCATCAGAGATACAGAGTCACTCCCATCAGAGATACAGAGTCACTCCCCATCAGAGATACAGAGTCACTCCCCATCAGAGATACAGAGTCACTCCCCATCAGAGATACAAGTCACTCCCCTCAGAGATAGTCACTCCCCATCAGAGATACAGAGTCACTCCCCCATCAGAGAGATAGAGTCACTCCCCATCAGAGATACAGAGTCACTCCCCATCAGAGATACAGAGTCACTCCCCATCAGAGATACAGAGTCACTCCCCATCAGAGATACAGAGTCACTCCCCATCAGAGATACAGAGTCACTCCCCATCAGAGATACAGAGTCACTCCCCATCAGAGATACAGAGTCAGCTCCCATCAGAGATACAGAGTCACTCCCCATCAGAGATACAGAGTCACTCCCCATCAGAGAGATACAGAGTCACTCCCCATCGAGAGATACAGAGTCACTCCCCATCAGAGATACAGGTCACTCCCCATCAGAGATACAGAGTCACTCCCCATCAGAGATACAGAGTCACTCCCCATCAGAGATACAGAGTCACTCCCCATCAGAGATACAGTCACTCCCCATCAGAGATACAGAGTCACTCCCCATCAGAGAGATACAGAGTCACTCCCCATCAGAGATACAGAGTCACTCCCCATCAGAGATACGAGTCACTCCCCATCAGAGATACAGAGTCACTCCCCATCAGAGATACAGAGTCACTCCCCATCAGAGATACAGAGTCACTCCCCATCAGAGAGATACAGAGTCACTCCCCATCAGAGAGATACAGAGTCACTCCCCATCAGAGATACAGAGTCACTCCCCATCAGAGATACAGAGTCACTCCCCATCAGAGATACAGAGTCACTCCCCATCAGAGATACAGAGTCACTCCCCATCAGAGATACAGAGTCACTCCCCATCAGAGAGATACAGAGTCACTCCCCATCAGAGATACAGAGTCACTCCCCATCAGAGATATAGAGTCACTCCCCATCAGAGATACAGAGTCACTCCCCATCAGAGAGATACAGAGTCACTCCCCATCACAGAGATACAGAGTCACTCCCCATCAGAGATACAGAGTCACTCCCCATCAGAGATACAGAGTCACTCCCCATCAGAGATACAGAGTCACTCCCCATCAGAGATACGAGTCACTCCCCATCAGAGATACAGGTCACTCCCCATCAGAGAGATACAGAGTCACTCCCCATCAGAGATACAGAGTCACTCCCCATCAGAGATACAGAGTCACTCCCCATCAGAGATATAGAGTCACTCCCCATCAGAGAGATACAGAGTCACTCCCCCATCAGAGATACAGAGTCACTCCCCATCAGAGATACAGAGTCACTCCCCATCAGAGATACAGAGTCACTCCCCATCAGAGAGATACAGAGTCACTCCCCATCAGAGATACAGAGTCACTCCCCATCAGAGATACAGAGTCACTCCCCATCAGAGATACAGAGTCACTCCCCATCAGAGATACAGAGTCACTCCCCATCAGAGAGATACAGAGTCACTCCCCATCAGAGATACAGAGTCACTCCCCATCAGAGATACAGAGTCACTCCCCATCAGAGATACAGAGTCACTCCCCATCAGAGATACAGAGTCACTCCCCATCAGAGATACAGAGTCACTCCCCATCAGAGATACAGAGTCACTCCCCATCAGAGATACAGAGTCACTCCCCATCAGAGAGATACAGAGTCACTCCCCATCAGAGATACAGAGTCACTCCCCATCAGAGAGATACAGAGTCACTCCCCATCAGAGATACAGAGTCACTCCCCATCAGAGATACAGAGTCACTCCCCATCAGAGAGATAGAGTCACTCCCCATCAGAGATACAGAGTCACTCCCCATCAGAGATACTAGTCACTCCCCATCAGAGAGATACAGAGTCACTCCCCATCAGAGATACAGAGTCACTCCCCATCAGAGATACAGAGTCACTCCCCATCAGAGATACAGAGTCACTCCCCATCAGAGAGATACAGAGTCACTCCCCATCAGAGATACAGTCACTCCCCATCAGAGAGATACAGAGTCACTCCCCATCAGAGAGATACAGAGTCACTCCCCATCAGAGAGATACAGAGTCACTCCCTATCAGAGAGATACAGAGTCACTCCCCATCAGAGAGATACAGAGTCACTCCCCATCAGAGATACCGAGTCACTCCCCATCAGAGAGATACAGAGTCACTCCCCATCAGAGATACAGAGTCGCTCCCCATCAGAGAGATACAGAGTCACTCCCCATCAGAGATACAGAGTCACTCCCCATCAGAGAGATACAGAGTCACTCCCCATCAGAGATACAGAGTCACTCCCCATCAGAGATACAGAGTCACTCCCCATCAGAGATACAGAGTCACTCCCCATCAGAGATACAGAGTCACTCCCCATCAGAGATACAGAGTCACTCCCCATCAGAGAGATACAGAGTCACTCCCCATCAGAGAGATACAGAGTCACTCCCCATCAGAGATACAGAGTCACTCCCCATCAGAGAGATACAGAGTCACTCCCCATCAGAGATACAGAGTCACTCCCCATCAGAGATACAGAGTCACTCCCCATCAGAGAGATAGAGTCACTCCCCATCAGAGATACAGAGTCACTCCCCATCAGAGAGATACAGAGTCACTCCCCATCAGAGATACAGAGTCACTCCCCATCAGAGATACAGAGTCACTCCCCATCAGAGAGATACAGAGTCACTCCCCATCAGAGATACAGTCACTCCCCATCAGAGAGATACAGAGTCACTCCCCATCAGAGATAAAGTCACTCCCCATCAGAGAGATATAGAGTCACTCCCCATCAGAGATACAGAGTCACTCCCCATCAGAGAGATACAGAGTCACTCCCCATCAGAGATACAGAGTCACTCCCCATCAGAGATACAGAGTCACTCCCCATCAGAGATAGAGTCACTCCCCATCAGAGATACAGAGTCACTCCCCATCAGAGATACAGAGTCACTCCCCATCAGAGATACAGAGTCACTCCCCATCAGAGATATAGAGTCACTCCCCATCAGAGAGATACAGAGTCACTCCCCATCAGAGAGATACAGAGTCACTCCCCATCAGAGAGATACAGAGTCACTCCCCATCAGAGAGATACAGAGTCACTCCCCATCAGAGATACAGAGTCACTCCCCATCAGAGATACAGAGTCACTCCCCATCAGAGATATAGTCACTCCCCATCAGAGATACAGTGTCACTCCCCATCAGAGAGATACAGAGTCACACCCCATCAGAGATACAGAGTCACTCCCCATCAGAGTTATAGAGTCACTCCCCATCAGAGAGATACAGAGTCACTCCCCATCAGAGAGATACAGAGTCACTCCCCATCAGAGAGATACAGAGTCACTCCCCATCAGAGAGATACAGAGTCACTCCCCATCAGAGAGATACAGAGTCACTCCCCATCAGAGAGATACAGAGTCACTCCCCATCAGAGAGATAGAGTCACTCCCCATTAGAGAGATACAGAGTCACTCCCTATCAGAGATACAGAGTCACTCCCCATCAGAGAGATACAGAGTCACTCCCCATCAGAGATACAGAGTCACTCCCCATCAGAGATACAGAGTCACTCCCCATCAGAGATACAGAGTCACTCCCCATCAGAGATACAGAGTCACTCCCCATCAGAGATCCAGAGTCACTCCCCATCAGAGAGATACAGAGTCACTCCCCATCAGAGAGATACAGAGTCACTCCCCATCAGAGAGATACAGAGTCACTCCCCATCAGAGAGATACAGAGTCACTCCCCATCAGAGAGATACAGAGTCACTCCCCATCAGAGATACAGAGTCACTCCCCATCAGAGATACAGAGTCACTCCCCATCAGAGAGATAGAGTCACTCCCCATCAGAGATACAGAGTCACTCCCCATCAGAGATACAGAGTCACTCCCCATCAGAGAGATACAGAGTCACTCCCCATCAGAGAGATACAGAGTCACTCCCCATCAGAGAGATACAGAGTCACTCCCCATCAGAGATACAGAGTCACTCCCCATCAGAGATACAGAGTCACTCCCCATCAGAGAGAAAAAGAGTCACTCCCCATCAGAGATACAGAGTCACTCCCCATCAGAGATACAGAGTCACTCCCCATCAGAGATACAGAGTCACTCCCCATCAGAGATATAGAGTCACTCCCCATCAGAGATACAGAGTCACTCCCCATCAGAGAGATACAGAGTCACTCCCCATCAGAGAGATATAGAGTCACTCCCCATCAGAGATACAGAGTCACTCCCCATCAGAGAGATACAGAGTCACTCCCCATCAGAGATAAAGAGTCACTCCCCATCAGAGATACAGAGTCACTCCCCATCAGAGATACAGAGTCACTCCCCATCAGAGATACAGAGTCACTCCCCATCAGAGAGATATAGAGTCACTCCCCATCAGAGATACAGAGTCACTCCCCATCAGAGATACAGTCACTCCCCATCAGAGATACAGAGTCACTCCCCATCAGAGAGATACAGAGTCACTCCCCATCAGAGATACAGAGTCACTGCCCATCAGAGATACAGAGTCACTGCCCATCAGAGATACAGTCACTCCCCATCAGAGATACAGAGTCACTCCCCATCAGAGATACAGAGTCACTCCCCATCAGAGATAGAGAGTCACTCCCCATCAGAGATACAGAGTCACTCCCCATCAGAGATACAGAGTCACTCCCCATCAGAGATACAGAGTCACTTCCCATCAGAGATACAGAGTCACTCCCCATCAGAGAGATACAGAGTCACTCCCCATCAGAGATACAGAGTCACTCCCCATCAGAGAGATACAGAGTCACTCCCCATCAGAGAGATAGAGTCACTCCCCATCAGAGAGATAGAGTCACTCCCCATCAGAGATACGACCTGCATGACACAATTTTCTATTTAAAGGACCGGTGCAGCACTGAAATGTAGGAAGTGGTGAGGTGGTTTCTACAGATGGGAATGGAGAAGAGGATCCACGAAATGGCTGCGAAGAGATTGATGATCACCCTCCATTTGACAGATGCCTCGTTTGATGTGCTGCTGGATGCTGTAAGGGCCAGGAGGGAGATGCTGTTTCACGCTTGACCTGGGTGGAGATGGCAGAAGAAGTGAGCAGCAGGAGTGTGACCATGATGTCCTGGATACTGTGAAGCAAATGGTTCCATGACCTGACTCGATCAGGAAAGGTCAGCACACATATCTTGCAGTGTAGCCCTCTCACTCTGTCTCGTCAGTCCTACTCCATTTACAGCACTTCTCACCCCCACGTCACTTTCATCAGCGCCAATCAGACCGGTTTGATGCACCTCCTCTCATCCTCACTACTTTCACATGCTCAACTCCCGCTTCCTCCTTCCACCACTGCCAGTAACCGCAATCCTCATCTCATCTCATTGGACCTCATTCACCTCCACTCACTCTCATTACACATCCTGAGATGGCACTGTGCCCACGTTCCTCAAAGGCACGCCATTCCCACTCCTTATGCATCTGCCTGATTCACACACTTCACCGTATGCACTGCATCCATTGGATGCACACATTCCTCAGAGCCACTCACAGGTCTGTCGTACCCTCCTTGCAGGCGAAGAGAGCGCAGAATGCCAGGGAGACGGCAAGGACCGGAGGAGGGCCACAGGAGATTGCTGAAGTTTCTCCGGTGGAGGAGACACTCAACATCAGCGGCATCTCAAGCACCTTGAGCATTGGTGATGGCAAGGCTGGCGGTCCAGCGGAGCAGGGTGACTGCTTCAATCTTTCAGCCCCGCATCTCCCAAAAAGTAACTTCACTGTCAGTGGACATCAGAGCATCAACAACTCTGATCAAGTGATTCATGTGGCTATCAACACATACAAAGTTCCATCACTTGATATTATCCCTTTCTTTTGTCTTCCAGGGCCATCACATGAAGACGACGAGCCCTTGTCCAGAGAGGACAAGAATCCTCAGAGGAGTGGATGCCTTCCGAGGGTGCACCATCACAGAACACAAGTGTAGCAGGCACCAGCGCATACCAGCACCTCAGTTGGGCCTCTTAGTCAGGTAGATGGGACTGCACTTGGTGACTCTCACGGCACAAGTGAGCAAGAGAAGAGAATATTGGAAGGGACAGCTGATGAGATTACATGTTGGAGGACACCGTCCTCTCCAAGCTCTGCTCAAGAGGACAGAGATGCAGAACCCTGGGGGGGTGCCAGCACTGCAAAGGAGAATGCTGGAAGCACAGCAGCAACGGACTGAGGTATTGGCAGGCCTGCCAAGGAGACTGTCCACAGTAGAAAGAGAGGATGGAGGAGTCCAACTTGAACATATGTGGGGAGATGTTGCAGGGTTTCTCCACTCTGTAATCTACCATTGAGCGTGGCGAGCTCTCTTGAAATTGTAGCAGGCCACTCACACGAGTCAATACTGACAGCCGTCGTGTCCTGCACGCAATCTCAGACAGCCGCTGTGCAGACTCTGGGCGCGAACGTCTGTACTGGATTCGACAAGCTGGTAGAGAGACTAGATCAGAGGGCTTCCAAGGCATCACTGATCTCCTCCACACTGCTCTCCCGCAGACAGGTAGGACTGATGTCCCGCTGCCGCAGGGAAAGGAGGATGGTGGAACAGGCGAGGTAAGTGCAGACCTTTCTCAGCACATCTGCACATCTCAACCAATGCCCAGCAGGAGGAGCAGTCAGTGGCAGGGCCCTCACGGACTCCAAAACCCAGAGGTTGTCGGCCAAGAAAACCTCATGACACTGAGTAAAGTACAGAACAGCCTGCCACTACCTCTGCTGAAGTCACTAGGGTAGCACCAAGTAGAAGGGATAGAAAGAGAAAGGCTGTCTCATTATTTTGTTGTTTATGATTTAATTTCTGGAGCACTTTAAAACGTTTGTAATTCAAACCATTCCCGTGTGCCACATGATTGAATGGCGACTTCACAGTTTGGTTTTCAGTTAATAGATGTGGAAGGTGGAGATATGTCTTGACGGTCACAACTTGGGGGATGTGGAACCAGTGGATTGAGGGTCATAGGACTATTTGAGCAAGTGGGTATGGTTGCACGAGTGTGGTCCAGTCTAACTGAACCAACGTGCTATTAAAGCATCTCTTGCGTCACGGGCAGCAATATGATGCGCTGGCCGTGTATTCAGATCCCCATATTTTCTATCGTATGGAAAGGTGGCCAGGTGTGAGAAAGTATTCCTCAATGGGATGAGAAGTGGGGAGGAAATGAGCAACTGCGTATCATGGGAGGCCCACACTGCTTCCCTTCATGTGAGGCTGTGAGTGAAGGAGGACTTGCATTGGAAGGAAATGGGTGTGAAAGGTCACGAAGTACCACGTGTGCATTTCTGGTATCTTGTAGATGGCGATGAACACAGTGCGGGCAAGATGGGCAGAGATGTGAATAATCCTCTCACAGCGCACTGTTAAATGGTATGACTGTCTCCTCCTACTGTATAGAGTAGTAATAATGGGGGACTTCAACTATCCTAACATAGACTGGGATCGTAATAGTGTAAAGGGCAGAGAAGGAAGAATTTCTGAAGTGTGTTCAGGAGAACTTTCTTGATCAGTATGTTTCCGGCATGACAAGGGAGGAGGCATTGCTGGATCTGGTTCTGGGGAATGAGGTTGGTCAAGTGGAGCAAGTGTCAGTAGGTGAACATTTAGGGAACAGTGATCATTGTATCATAAGGTTTAGATTAGCTATGGAAAAGGACAGGGAGCAATCTAGAGTAAAAATGTTTAACTGGGGGAAAGACAATTTCAGTGGGATGAGAATGGATCTGTCCCGGGTAAACTGGAATCAAAGATTGACAGGCAAAACTGTAATGAACAATGGGCTGCCTTTAAAGAGGAAATAGTTCAGGTACAGTTCAGGTACATTCCCACCAGGGGGAAAGACAGGGCAACTAAAGTCAGGGCTCCCTGGATGACGAAACAGATAGAGAATATGATGAAGCAGAAAAAGAGCGCGTATGACAGATGTCAGGTTGCAAATACATCTGAGAATCAGGCTATATATAGAAAGGTCAGAGGAGAAGTGAAAAAGAAAATAAGAGGGGCAAAGAGAGGGTATGAGAATTGAATGGCAGCTAACATACAAGGTAATCCAAAAGTCTTCTTTAGGCATATAACTAGCAAAAGGGTAATAAGAGGAGGGGTGGGGCCGATTAGGGACCACAATGGAGACCTACGCATGGAGGCAGAGGGTATGACTGAGGTACTAAATGAGTACTTTGCATCTGTCTTCGCCAAGGAAGAGGATGCTGCCAAAGAAATAGTGAAGGAGGAGGTAGTAGAGACACTTGATGGGATAAAAATTGATAGCGGTATTAGAAAGGCTGGCTGTACTTAAAGTAGATAAATCTCCAGGACCAGATGGGATGCATCCTAGGATGCTGAGGGAATTGAGGGTGGAAATCGCGGAGGTACTGGCCATAATATTCCAATCCTCCATAGATACGGGGGTGGTGCCAGAGGACTGGAGAATTGCAAATGTTACACCATTGTTCAAAAAAGGGTGTAAAGATAAACCCAGCAACTACAGGCCAGTCAGTTTAATCTCAGTAGTGGGGAAGCTTTTAGAAACAGTAATCAGGGACAAAATTAACAGTCACTTGGACAAGTGTGGATTAATTAAGGAAAGCCAGCATGGATTCGTTAAAGGTAAATCGTGTTTAACCAACTTGATCGAGTTTTTTGATGAGGTAACAGAGAGGGTTGCTGAGGGTAATGCGGTTGACATAGTGTACATGGATTTCCAAAGGCGTACGAAATTGGCTAAGTGACAGGAAACAGAGTAGTGGAAAATGGTTGTTTTTCGGACTGGAGGAAGGTATACAGTGGTGTTCCCCAGGGGTCGTTTCTTGGACCACTGCTTTTCTTGACATATATTAATGACTTGCACGTGGGTGTACAGTGCACAATTTAAAATTTGCAGATGACACAAAACTTGGAAGTATAGTGAACAGTGAGGAGGAGAGTGATAGACTTCAAGAGGACATTGAGAGGCTGGTGAAATGGGCAGACACGTGGCAAATGAAATTTAACGCAGAAAAGTGCGAAGTGATACATTTTGGGAGAAAGAATGAGAAGAGGACATATAAACTAAATGGTACAATCCTAAAGGGGGTGCACGAACAGAGAGACCTGGGGGTATGTGTGCACAAATTGTTGAAGGTGGCAGGGCAGGTTGAGAAAGCAGTTAAAGAGGCTTACAGGATCCTGGGCTTCATGAATAGAGGTATAGAGTACAAAAGTGTGGAAATTAGGATGAACCTGTATAAAACACTGGTTCAGCCCCAACTGGAGTACTGTGTCCAATTCTGGGCACCACACTTTAGGAAGGATGTGAAGGCCTTAGAGAGGGTGCAGAAAAAATTTACGAGAATGATTCCAGGAATGAGGGACTTCAGTTACGTGGAGAGACTGGAGAAGCTGGGGTTGTTCTCCTTGGAGCAGAGAAGGTTGAGAGGAGATTTGATAGAGGTGTTCAAAATCATGAGGGGTCCAGACAGAGTTGGTTGATTCCTTCCCAATTTGGTCCCAAATGACTGCTCCCTCCTTTCCCTTATTTGTACCAACAAATTGGACGAGTCTGGAAACTGGGGGGCACCAGGCCTTGCTGCAGCACCCTCAGACATGCTTCCTGCAAGCACCATTTGAAATTCTTGCTCTTAACGTCAGTGGTATGCCCCTTTAAAGTGTGGTACCCAGTGAAATGGTTTGCCAGCCCGCACCGCCCAGAGGTGAGCCCCCAACTGAGAGTGCAGAGAACCATCCTGATTATAATAATGAAATTAAGGCAAGTAAATAGGACAGAGTCAGAGTGGGGAAACACCAGTAGGTTTAAGTCCCACCCGAGGCAGTTTTAGTGGGAAATACTGGGGGAGACTCTCAGTTAATGGAGGTGAATTTCCTCTGTATTTGCAGCACATTAGTGGAGCTGGAACAGCACAAGACATTTTTTCAGCAAGGAAACTCGCATGGAAGTCGTCTATGGCACTTGCGTGCTTTTGAAAGGCTTCCCCCGAGTTTCCTCAGATATGCCGAAATGTCACTGCCCTCATTTACATACTGTCGGCCAGTGGCGCTGTAATTACACTCGGGGTAAGTTACACACAGCCAGCTTACAGCGCAGGAATGGGAGAAGCTCTGAGGAAATTCCGGGATGTGGCACAGCAGCTGTCAGGATCAGCCGATAAGAGCGTAAGTGAGGACATCCTGATAGAGTTTTCTGCAGGTGGGAGATGATTTTTGAAGTGTTTTATTTTTGCCATACTGCCTAAACTTGCTCTGACCACCTCTTAGTGTCAAATCACCAGCAGAACTTGCCTTTATACAGCATCTTTCACATCTTCAGGATGTCCCAAACTGCGTCACAGCTAATGAGTTACTTTTGAAGTGTAGACTTTTTTTGCAAACGCAGCAGCCAATTTGCGCACAGCAAGCTCCCACAAACAGCAATGAGATAATGAGCAGATAATCTGTTTTAGTGATGTTGGTTTTAGGGATAAATATTGGCCAGGACACCGGGGAGAACTCCCTTGCTCTTTTTCAAATAGTGCTGTGGGATCCACCCGAGAGAGCAGACAGGGCCTCGGTTTAACATCTCATCCGAAAGACGGCACCTCCGACAGTGCGGCGCTCCCTCAGCGCTGCACTGGAGCATCAGCCTGGATTATGTGCTCAAGTCTCTGGAGTGGAACTTGAACCCACAACCTTCTGACTCCAAGGCAAGAGTGCTGCCCACTGAGTCACGGCTGACACATGAATCCCAGGGTGCAAGCTTGAAACAAGGGCCCAAAAATTAGTGCCGCTACGCGAGAGTACGCACTGCGTACTCTCGCGTATTCTGTCTCCAATTGACGGTTTTCTGCATGCACTGCGCATGCGCTGAAAACCGGCACTTGGTGAATGGAAAAGGGGGCGGGTCCTAGGTGAACCGCGTGCACGCTACAGGCTGCGCGCACGCTGTGCACTTAGTGGTTTCAACGAGCAGGTAAGTACGGAAGATTCTACACATAAAAAAAGGAGTAAGACCCACTTTTAACAAGGTAAGTAGTGAATTAAGAATTATTTTGAATTTTTTTTAACAGGTATATCTTTTTTAGAGACTTTAAAGACAGGTAAGTTTATTTTTATAACTTTTTAAAAGATTTTAAATTTTTTCAAAAATTTAATTTTTTATTTAAAATGGTTAATTTATTTAACTATACTTATTTTATTAATGTGATGGTTTTTTAAAAAAATTTAATTGAGGTTTAGCGGTTCTTTTGGGGGGCTATAGTATTCATAACTTTCACAGCACTTATGTGAAAGTTATGAATGGAAGATGGTGTGCTGCCATTGGCTCTAACTGAGTCACGTGATCCCACAGCTCGCACGAATTAACTACACCTGTGGGATACGCAAGCCCAGCACAGCAGCTGTCCAGAACATCAAGTTCGTGCGAGCTGGAACTGAAAAAGCCAACGCGCAGTGAGAGATCGCGGAGAGCCTTACCCTCGCACGAAGGCTTCCTCACGAATTTTTGGGCCAAGAGCTTGTGTTTTAATCTTAATGTACGAATCGCTTACCCCAATCCTAGCAAAGGATGTGGGTAATGCTGGTTTGTACTGTGTTACTGACAGTACCTACCCCATCCGAGCATGTAGTACCAGAATAATTGTTGCTTCTCCACAAACACAGCCACGATGATGAGGGTGTTCAGGTAGATCCCCTCACACAGCATCCAGAAGTAATTGCATCCCATCAAGTACAAGTGAACGAAGAGTAACACCTTACAGCCAACCTGCAGACAGGACATACACACAGACACATCAGAGGCGGCTGGCTGGGAGACGCAGATAGCGCACTGGCAATGGTGGAGTGCATTGACCACTGCAAGGGTCTGGAAAGCCTGATACCCTTTAGTGTGTGTAGGAGTCACATGCCCACAGTAGCAAACCCCCAGCAATTTGGTTCTAAATTGGCAAACACCCTCAAAGTGAGCGCAAATTTTCTACATGCGAATTGCAGCAGAGGGAGCTTTACTATGTATCTAACCCGTGCTGTACCTGGCCTGGGAGTGTTTGATGGGACAGTTTAGAGGGAGCTTTACTCTGTATCTAACCCAGTGCTGTTCCTGCCCTGGGAGTGTTTGATGAGGACAGTGTAGAGGGAGCTTTACTCTGTATCTAACCCGTGCTGTACCTGCCCTGGGAGTGTTTGATGGGACAGTGTAGAGGGAGCTTTACTCTGTATCTAACCCGTGCTGTACCTGGCCTGGGAGTGTTTGATGGGACAGTTTAGAGGGAGCTTTACTCTGTAACTAACCCCGTGCTGTACCTGGCCTGGGAGTGTTTGATGGGACAGTGTAGAGGGAGCTTTACTGTGTATCTAACCGGTGCTGTACCTGCCCTGGGAGTGTTTGATGGGACAGTGTAGAGGGAGCTTTACTCTGTATCTAACCCGTGCTGTACCTGCCCTGGGAGTGTTTGATGAAACAGTGTAGAGGGAGCTTTACTCTGTATCTAACCCATGCTGTACCTGCCCTGGGAGTGTTTGATGGGACAGTGTAGAGGGAGCTTTACTCTGTATCTAACCCGTGCTGTACCTGCCCTGGGAGTGTTTGATGGGACAGTGTAGAGGGAGATTTACTCTGTACCTAACCGGTGCTGTACCTGCCCTGGGAGTGTTTCATGGTACAGTGTAGAGGGAGCTTTACTGTGTATCTAACCGGTGCTGTACCTGCCCTGGGAGTGTTTGATGGGACAGTGTAGAGGGAGCTTTACTCTGTATCTAACCCGTGCTGTACCTGCCCTGGGAGTGTTTCATAATACAGTGTAGAGACGGCTTTACTCTGTATCTAACCGGTGCTGTACCTGCCCATGGAGTGTTTGATGGGACAGAGCAGAGGGAGCTTTACTCTGTATCTCACCCGTGCTGTACCTGCCCTGGGAGTGTTTGATGGGAGAGTGGAGAGGGAGCTTTACTCTGCATCTAACCCATGCTGCACCTGCCCTGGGAGTGTTTGATGGGACAGTGTAGAGGGAGCTTTACTCTGTATCTAACCCGTGCTGTACCTGCCCTGGGAGTGTTTCATGGTACAGTGTAGAGACGGCTTTACTCTGTATCTAACCGGTGCTGTACCTGCCCATGGAGTGTTTGATGGGACAGTGCAGAGGGAGCTTTACTCTGTATCTAACCCGTGCTGCACCTGCCCTGGGAGTCTTTGATGGGACAGTTTAGAGGGAGCTTTAATATGTATCTAACCCGTGCTGTACCTGCCCTGGGAGTGTTTGATGGGGCAGTGCCGAGGGAGCTTTCCTCTGTTCCTAATCAATGCTGTACCTGCCCTGGGAGTGTTTGATGGGACAGTGTAGAGGGAGCTTTACTCTGTATCTAATCCGTGCTGCACCTGCCCTGGGAGTGTGAGATGGGACAGTGCAGAGGGAGCTTTACTCTGTATCTAATCCGTGCTGCACCTGCCCTGGGAGTGTGAGATGGGACAGTGCAGAGGGAGCTTTGCTCTGTATCTAACCCATGCTGTACCTGCCCTGGGAGTGTTTGATGGGGACAGAGTAGAGGGAGCTTTACTCTGTATCTGACCCGTGCAGTACCTGCCCTGGGAGTGTTTGATGGGACAGTTTAGAGGGAGCTTTACTCTGTATCTAACCCATGCTGTGCCTGCCCTGGGAGTGTTTGATGGTGCACTGTAGAGGGAGCTTTACTCAGTATC
This sequence comes from Squalus acanthias, assembly GCA_030390025.1. Taxonomy (NCBI): domain Eukaryota; kingdom Metazoa; phylum Chordata; class Chondrichthyes; order Squaliformes; family Squalidae; genus Squalus; species Squalus acanthias. Next base: position 28,116,300 of record CM059451.1, read on the forward strand.
TAACCGGTGCTGTACCTGCCCTGGGAGTGTTTGATGGGGCAGTGTACAGGGAGCTTTACTCTGTAGCTAACCTGTGCTGTACCTGCCCCGGGAGTATTTGATGGGACAGTGTGGAGGGAGCTTTACTCGGTACCTAATCCATGCTGTACCTGCCTGGGAGTGTTTGATGGGACAGTGTAGAGGGAGATTTACTCTGTATCTAACCCGTGCTGTACCTGCCCTGGGAGTGTTTGATGGGACAGTGTAGAGGGAGCTTTACTCTGTATCTAACCCGTGCTGTACCTGCCCCGGGAGTATTTGATGGGACAGTGTGGAGGGAGCTTTACTCTGTATCTAACCCATGCTGTACCTGCCCTGGGAGAGTTTGATGGGACAGTGTAGAGGGAGCTTTACTCTGTATCTAAACCGTTCTGCACCTGCCCTGGGAGTGTTTGATGGGACAGTGTAGACGGAGCTTTACTCTGTATCTAATCCGTGCTGCACCTGCCCTGGGAGTGTGAGATGGGACAGTGCAGAGGGAGCTTTACTCTGTACCTAATCCATGCTGTACCTGCCCTGGGAGTGTTTGATGGGACAGTGCAGAGGAGCTTTACTCTGTATCTCACCCGTGCTGTACCTGCCCTGGGAGTGTTTGATGGGACAGTGTAGAGGGAGCTTTACTCTGTATCTAACCCGTGCTGTACCTGCCCTGGGAGTGTTTGATTGTACAGTGTAGAGGGAGCTTTACTCTGCATCTAACCGGTGTTGTACCTGCCCTGGGAGTGTTTGATGGGACAGTGCAGAGGGAGCTTAACTCTGTATCTAACCCGTGCTGTACCTGCCCTGGGAGTGTTTGATGGGACAGTGTCGAGGGAGCATTACTCTGTATCTAACCCGTGCTATACCTGCCCTGGGAGTGTTTGATGGGACAGTGTAGAGGGAGCTTTACACTGTATCGAACCCGTGCTGTACCTGCCCTGGGAGTGTTTGATGGGACACTGTAGAGGGAACTTTACTCTGGATCTAACCCATGCTGTTCTGCCCTGGGAGTGTTTGATGGGACAGTGCAGAGGGAGCTTTACTCTGTATCGAACCCGTGCTGTACCTGCCCTGGGAGTGTTTGATGGGACAGTGTAGAGGGAGCTTTACTCTGTATCTAACCCGTGCAGTACCTGCCCTGGGAGTGTTTGATGGGACAGGAGTTCGGAGCTACAAAAACAGCGGGAGCCCAGGAGAGAGCGAGAGTTCGGAGCTACTAAAACAGCGGGAGCCCAGGAGAGCGAGAGTTCGGAGCTACTAAAACAGCGGGAGCCCAGGAGAGCGAGAGTTCGGAGCTACTAAAACAGCGGGATCCCAGGAGAGAGTGAGAGTTCGGAGCTAATAAAACAGCGGGAGCCCAGGAGAGAGCGAGAGTTCGGAGCTACTAAAACAGCGGGATCCCAGGAGAGCGAGAGTTCGGAGCTACTAAAACAGCGGGAGCCCAGGAGAGACCGAGAGTTCGGAGCTACTAAAACAGCGGGAGCCCAGGAGAGCGAGAGTTCGGAGCTACTAAAACAGCGGGAGCCCAGGAGAGAGCGAGAGTTCGGAGCTACTGAAACAGCGGGAGCCCAGGAGAGAGCGAGAGTTCGGAGCTACTAAAACAGCGGGAGCCCAGGAGAGAGCGAGAGTTCGGAGCTACTTAAACAGTGGGAGCCCAGGAGAGAGCGAGAGTTTGGAGCTAATAAAACAGCGGGAGCCCAGGAGAGAGCGAGAGTTCGGAGCTACTAAAACAGCGGGAGCCCAGGAGAGAGCGAGAGTTCGGAGCTACTAAAACAGCGGGAGTCCAGGAGAGAGCGAGAGTTCGGAGCTACTAAAACAGTGGGAGCCCAGGAGAGCGAGAGTTCGGAGCTACTAAAACAGCGGGAGCCCAGGAGAGCGAGAGTTCGGAGCTACTAAAACAGCGGGAGCCCAGGAGAGAGCGAGAGTTCGGAGCTACTAAAACAGCGGGAGCCCAGGAGAGCGAGAGTTCGGAACTACTAAAACAGCGGGAGCCCAGGAGAGCGAGACTTCGGAGATACTAAAACAGCGGGAGCCCAGGAGAGTGAGAGTTCGGAGATACTAAAACAACGGGAGCCCAGGAGAGAGCGAGAGTTCGGAGCTACTAACACAGCGGGAGCCCAGGAGAGAGCGAGAGTTCGGAGCTACTAAAACAGCGGGAGCCCAGGAGAGAGCGAGAGTTCGGAGATACTAACACAGCGGGAGCCCAGGAGAGAGCGAGAGTTCGGAGCTACTAAAACAGCGGGAGCCCAGGAGAGAGCGAGACTTCGGAGATACTAAAACAGCGGGAGCCCAGGAGAGTGAGAGTTCGGAGATACTAAAACAACGGGAGCCCAGGAGAGAGCGAGAGTTCGGAGCTACTAAAACAGCAAGAGCCCAGGAGAGAGCGAGAGTTCGGAGCTACTAAAACAGCGGGAGCCCAGGAGAGAGCGAGAGTTCGGAGCTACTAAAACAGCGGGAGCCCAGGAGAGAGCGAGAGTTCGGAGCTACTAACACAGCGGGAGCCCAGGAGAGAGCGAGAGTTCGGAGCTACTAAAACAGCGGGAGCCCAGGAGAGAGCGAGAGTTCGGAGATACTAACACAGCGGGAGCCCAGGAGAGAGCGAGAGTTCGGAGCTACTAAAACAGCGGGAGCCCAGGAGAGAGCGAGAGTTCGGAGCTACTAAAACAGCGGGAGCCCAGGAGAGAGCGAGAGTTCGGAGCTACTAAAACAGCGGGAGCCCAGGAGAGAGCGAGAGTTCGGATCTACTAAATCAGCGGGAGCCCAGGAGAGAGCGAGAGTTCGGAGCTGCTAAAACAACGGGAGCCCAGGAGAGCGAGAGTTCGGAGCTACTGAAACAGCGGGAGCCCAGGAGAGAGCGAGAGTTCGGTGCTACTAAAACAGCGGGAGCCCAGGAGAGAGCGAGAGTTCGGAGCTACTAAAACAGCGGGAGCCCAGGAGAGCGAGAGTTCGGAGCTACTAAAACAGCGGGAGCCCGGGAGAGAGCGAGAGTTCAGAGCTACTAAAACAGCGGGAGCCCAGGAGAGAGCGAGAGTTCGGTGCTACTAAAACAGCGGGAGCCCAGGAGAGAGCGAGAGTTCGGAGCTACTAAAACAGCGGGAGCCCAGGAGAGCGAGAGTTCGGAGCTACTAAAACAGCGGGATCGCAGGAGAGAGCGAGAGTTCGGAGCTACTAAAACAGCGGGAGCCCAGGAGAGAGCGAGAGCTCGGAGCTACTAAAACAGCGGGAGCCCAGGAGAGAGCGAGAGTTCGGAGCTACTAAAACAGCGGGAGCCCAGGAGAGCGAGAGTTCGGAGCTACTAAAACAGCGGGAGCCCAGGAGAGAGCGAGAGTTCGGAGCTACTAAAACAGCGTGATCCCAGGAGAGCGAGAGTTCGGAGCTACTAAAACAGCGGGAGCCCAGGAGAGAGCGAGAGTTCGGAGCTACTAAAACAGCGGGAGCCCAGGAGAGAGCCAGAGTTCGGAGCTGGTAAAACAACGGGAGCCCAGGAGAGAGCGAGAGTTCGGAGCTACTTAAACAGTGGGAGCCAAGGAGAGAGCGAGAGTTCGGAGATACTAAAACAGCGGGAACCCAGGAGAGAGCGAGAGTTCGGAGCTACTAAAACAGCGGGATCCCAGGAGAGAGTGAGAGTTCGGAGCTACTAAAACAGCGGGAGCCCAGGAGAGAGCGAGAGTTCGGAGCTACTAAAACAGCGGGAGCCCAGGAGAGAGCGAGAGTTCGGAGTTACATAAACAGCGGGAGCCCAGGAGAGAGCTGGAGTCCGAGCTTCAAACACTGCGACACATCAGGGAGGGGGAGAGTTACCTGGACTCCGTGTTTCAGGAGGTAGTCACACCAATTAGAGTAACTAATTCAGAAGTAGCCCGTGGTCAGGGACAGGAAGGTGTGACTACGAGTGAGGCAGGTACAGGGATCCAGGAGGTAGTGTTGGAGGAGCCGCAGCCCTTGCTCTTGTCCAACAGGTTCGAGGCTCTTACTCCCTGTGTGGATCGGAGCGGGGACTGCAGGGAGGATGAGCAACCTGGCCACAGCACCATGGTAAGGGGGGCCATTCAAGTGGGGGGAGTAAAAAGAAATGTTGTAGTGGTAGGGGATAGTATCATTAGGGGGATAGATAGGGTTCTTTGCAGCCAAGAGCGAGAGTCCCGAAGGCTGTGTTGCCTGCCCGGTGCCAGGGTTAAGGACATCTCCTCTGGGCTGGAGAGAAACTTGGAGTGGGAGGGGGAGGATCCAGTTGTCGTGGTCCATGTTGGTACCAATGACATAGATAGGACAAGGAAAGAGGTTCTGCTGAGGGAGTTTGAGCAGCTAGGGGCCAAATTAAAAAGCAGAACCTCGAGGGTAATAATCTCTGGATTACTACCTGAGCCATGAGCAAATTTGGCTAGGGTAAATAAAATCAGGGAGTTGAATGCGTGGCTCAAAGACTGGTGTGGGAAAAATGGGTTTTGCTTCTTGGGACACTGGCACCAGTACTGGGGCAGGAGAGAGCTGTTCCGTTGGGACGGACTTCACTTGGCCAGTGCTGGGACTAGTGTCCTGGCGAATCGAATAACTAGGGCTGTGGAGAGGGCTTTAAACTAATTAGTGGGGGGGAGGTTTCAAGAGAGCAAAAAATAAAAATGACAACAGAGAGGGTCATAGACATAGGTAGCAGTAGGGGAATCACAAATCAGAGCGTGGCAGGAAGGGACAGAGTGTGTGGAGTAAAAGGTAAACTGGTAAAAAGTGAAAAAGCAGGAACTAAGTGCCACAAAGCATATTTGAAAGTTCTCTATCTGAATGCACGTAGCATTCGTAACAAAATAGATGAGTTAATGGCACAAATAACTACATATGGTTATGATATTGTGGCCATTACAGAAACATGGCTGCAGGGTGACAATGCCTGGGAATTAAACATACCAGGTTATTTAACGATCAAGAAGGACAGGCAGGAAGGAAGGGGAGGTGGGGTGGCTATGTTAATAAAGGAAGGAATCACTGTAATACAGAGTAATGATATTGGGTCAAAAAATCATGATAATGAAACAGTTTGGGTGGAGATAAGGAATAATAAGGGGAAAAAAACATTAGTGGGCGTAGTCTATAGGCCTCCGAACAGTTGCAACTCTATTGGACGGAGTATCAATCAGGAAATAGTTGAGGCATGTAATAAGGGAACATCTATAATTATGGGGGATTTTAACTATCATATTAATTGGACAAATCAAATGGGGCAGGGCTGCCTTGAGGATGAGTTCATTGAGTGTATTAGGGATGGGTTTCTTGAGCAGTATGTAACTGAACCGACCAGGGGGCAAGCAACCTTAGATCTGGTCCTGTGTAACGAGACAGGATTAATTAAAAATGTCCTAGTAAAGGATCCCCTTGGAATGAGTGACCATAACATGGTTGAATTCCATATTCAATTAGAGGGTGAGAAGGTTGGATCTCAAACAAGCGTGCTAAGCTTGAATAAAGGAGACTATGAAGGTATGCGAGCGGAATTGAGTAGAGTGGATTGGGAAAATAGATTAAAGGGTAAGACGACACATGATCAGTGGTGTACATTCAAGGAGTTATTTTACAACTTCCAAAAAAAATATATTCCACTGAAAAGAAAAGGGTGTAAAAGAAAGGACAGTCATCCGTGGCTAAGTAAAGAAATTAAGGATAGTATTCGACTAAAAACAAGGGCATATAAGGTAGCGAAATCTAGTGGGAGGACAGAGGATTGGGAAAACTTTAAAAGGCAGCAAAAAATAACAAAAAGATTGATTAAGAAAGGGAAGATAGATTATGAAAGTAAATTAGCAAAAAATATAAAAACAGATAGTAAGAGTTTTTATAGTTATATAAAAAGAAAAAGGGTGGCTAAAGTAAATGTTGGTCCCTTAGAGGATGAGACCGGGAAATTAATGGTGGGAAATATGGAGATGGCAAAAACACTGAATGAATATTTTGTATCAGTCTTTACAGTAGAGGACACTAAGAATATCCCAACACTGGACAAACAGGGGGCTATAGGGGGAGAGGAGCTAAACACGATCAAAATCACTAAGGAAGTGGTACTCGGTAAAATAATGGGACTCAAGGCGGATAAATCACCTGGACCTGATGGCTTACATCCTAGAGTCTTGAAGGAAGTGGCGGTAGGGATTGTAGATGCATTGGTAATAATTTTTCAAAACTCCCTGGATTCCGCTAAGGTCCCGGCAGACTGGAAAACTGCTAATGTAACACCCTTATTTAAAAAGGGCAGTAGACAGAAGGCTGGTAACTATAGACCGGTTAGCCTAACATCTGTGGTAGGTAAAATTTTGGAGTCCATTATTAAGGAAACAGTAACAGGACACTTGGATAATCATAATTTAATAGGACAAAGTCAGCATGGTTTTACGAAGGGGAAGTCATGTTTGACAAATTTGCTGGAGTTCTTTGAGGAAGTAACATATAGAGTGGATAAAGGGGAACCAGTGGACGTAGTGTATTTAGACTTCCAAAAGGCATTTGACAAGGTGCCACACAAAAGATTATTGCTTAAGGTAAAAAATCACGGAATTGGGGGTAATATTCTGGCATGGATAGAGGATTGGCTATCTAACAGAAAGCAAAGAGTTGGGATAAATGGTTCATTCTCAGACTGGCAATCAGTAACTAGTGGTGTTCCACAGGGGTCAGTGCTGGGTCCCCAACTCTTCACAATCTATATTAACGATTTGGAGGAAGGGACCAAGTGTAACATATCAAAATTTGCAGATGATACAAAGATGGGAGGGAAAGTAGTGAATGAGGAGGACATAAAAAACCTGCAAGGGGACATAGACAGGCTAAGTAAGTGGGCAGAGATTTGGCAGATGGAATACAACACTGGAAAGTGTGAGGTGATGCACTTTGGCAGGAAAAATCCTAGAGCAATTTATTATCTTAATGGCAAGAAACTGGAGAGTACTGAAGTGCAAAGGGATCTGGGGGTCCTGGTGCACGAAACTCAAAAGGTTAGTATGCAGGTGCAGCAAGTGATTAAGAAGGCAAATGGAATGTTGGCTTTCATTGCTAGGGGGATAGAATATAAAAATAGGGAGGTATTGCTTCAGTTGTACAAGGTATTGGTGAGACCGCACCTGGAATACTGCATACAGTTTTGGTGTCCTTACTTAAGGAAAGACATCCTTGCTCTCGAGGCAGTGCAAAAAAGGTTCATTCGGTTAATCCCGGGGATGAGGGGGTGGTCATATGAGGAGAGGTTGGGTAGATTGGGACTCTACTCATTGGAGTTCAGAAGAATGAGAGGCGATCTTATTGAAACATATAAGATTGTGAAGGGGTTGGATCGGGTGGATGCGGGGAGGATGTTCCCGATGACGGGTGAGACGAGAACTAGGGGACATAGTCTTAGAATAAGGGGCTGCTCTTTCAAAACTGAGATGAGGAGGAACTACTTCACTCAGAGGGTGGTAGGTCCATGGAATATGCTGCCACAAAAAGCTGTAGAAGCTACAACATTAATTAAATTTAAAACAGAAATAGACAGTTTCCTAGAAGTAAAGGGCATTAAGGGTTACGGGGAGCGGGCAGGAATTTGGACATGAGTCTAGGTTCGGATCGGTCATGGCCCTGTGGGTAGTGGAGCGGGCCCAGGGACTGTGTAGCCTGATTCTGCTCCTATTTCGTGTGTGCAATTCTGTTAGATGCAGGAGATGGTTCTGTGATAGATAGTAGATTGGCGGTTAGGATCAGATCAGCCATGATCTTATTGAATGGCGGAGCAGGCTCGAGGGGCCGATTGGCCTACTCCTGCTCCTATTTCTTATGTTCTTATGTTCTTATAGAGCGAGAGTTCGGAGCTACTAAAACAGCGGGAGCCCAGGAGAGAGCGAGAGTTCAGAGCTACTAAAACAGCGGGAGCCCAGGAGAGCGAGAGTTCGGAGCTACTAAAACAGCGGGAGCCCAGGAGAGAGCGAGAGTTCGGAGCTACTAAAACAGCGGGAGCCCAGGAGAGCGAGAGTTCGGAGCTACTAAAACAGCGGGAGCCCAGGAGAGAGCGAGAGTTCGGAGCTACTAAAACAGCGGGAGCCCAGGAGAGAGCGAGAGTTCGGAGCTACTAAAACAGCGGGAGCCCAGGAGAGAGCGAGAGCTCGGAGCTACTAAAACAGCGGGAGCCCAGGAGAGCGAGTGTTCGGAGCTACTAAAACAGCGGGATCCCAGGAGAGCGAGAGTTCGGAGCTACTTAAACAGCGGGAGCCCAGGAGAGCGAGTGTTCGGAGCTACTAAAACAGCGGGATCCCAGGAGAGCGAGAGTTCGGAACTACTAAAACAGCGGGAGCCCAGGAGAGAGCGAGAGTTCGGAGCTACTAAAACAGCGGGAGCCCAGGAGAGCGAGAGTTCGGAGCTACTAAAACAGCGGGAGCCCAGGAGAGAGCGAGAGTTCGGAGCTACTAAAACAGCGGGAGCCCAGGAGAGAGCGAGAGTTCGGAGCTACTAAAACAGCGGGAGCCCAGGAGAGAGCGAGAGTTCGGAGCTACTAAAACAGTGGGAGCCCAGGAGAGAGCGAGAGTTCGGAGCTACTAAAACAGCGGGAGCCCAGGAGAGAGCGAGAGTTCGGAGCTACTTAAACAGCGGGAGCCCAGGAGAGCGAGTGTTCGGAGCTACTAAAACAGCGGGATCCCAGGAGAGCGAGAGTTCGGAACTACTAAAACAGCGGGAGCCCAGGAGAGAGCGAGAGTTCGGAGCTACATAAACAGCGGGAGCCCAGGAGAGCGAGAGTTCGGAGCTAATAAAACAGCGGGAGCCCAGGAGAGCGAGAGTTCGGAGCTACTAAAACAGCGGGAGCCCAGGAGAGAGCGAGTGTTCGGAGCTACTGAAACAGCGGGAGCCCAGGAGAGAGCGAGTGTTCGGAGCTACTAAAACAGCGGGAGCGCAGGAGAGAGCGAGAGTTCGGAGCTACTAAAACAGCGGGAGCCCAGGAGAGCGAGAGTTCGGAGCTACTAAAACAGCGGGAGCCCAGGAGAGAGCGAGAGTTCGGAGCTACTAAAACAGCGGGAGCCCAGGAGAGCGAGAGTTCGGAGCTACTAAAACAGCGGGAGCGCAGGAGAGAGCGAGAGTTCGGAGCTACTAAAACAGCGGGAGCCCAGGAGAGCGAGAGTTCGGAGCTACTAAAACAGCGGGAGCCCAGGAGAGAGCGAGAGTTCGGAGCTACTAAAACAGCGGGAGCCCAGGAGAGCGGCTACAACGGACCGGTGAGTGTAAAGAAGTAAAACGTAATAGAAGTGTGACGTCACCAGAAAGCAGGTAAGTGATTGGTTGGTGAGTATTTCTATATTTCTTGCTTTTTTTCCAAACTTGGGCGTCTAAATTTAAGTGCCTTGGTGTAGATTAATAGATATACGTGTTCCAAATTTTAAAACTAATTAATTGAGATGGGAGACCAGGCAATGTGTTGTTGTTGTTGTATGTGGGAGCTGGTGGACACCATTGAGGTCCAGGGCGACCACACCTGCAGCAAATGTTGGCTGCTCGAGGAACTTCGGCTCAGAGTTGATGAGCTGGAGTCCGAGCTTCAGACACTGTGACACATTAGGGAGGGGGAGCATTCCCTGGACACTATGTTCCAGGAGGCAGTCACACCCACTAGAGTAATTACTTCCAATTTGGCCCATGGTCAGGGACAGGAGGGTGTGACTACAAGCGAGGCAGGTATTGGGATCCAGGAGGTAGTGATGGAGGAGCCTCAGCCCTTGGCCTTGTCCAACAGGTACGAGATTCTTGCTCCCTGTGTGGACGAGGGCAGGGACTGCAGGGAGGATGTGCAATCTGACCACAGCACCGTGGTACAGGGAGCCATTCAAGTCGGGAGGAGTAAAAAGAAATGTTGTAATGAGCGGGGATAGTATAGTTAGGGGGATAGACACTGTTCTCTGCAGCCGCGAGCGTGAGTTCCGAAGGCTGTGTTGCCTGCCCGGTGCCAGGGTTCAGGACATCTCCTCTGGGCTGGAGAGCAACTTGGAGTGGGAGGGGGTGAATCCAGTTGTCATGGTCCACGTAGGCACCAATGACATAGGCAGGACAAAGAAAGAGGTTCTGCTGAGGGAGTATGAGCAGCTAGGGGCTAAATTAAAAAGCAGAACTACAAAAGTAATAATCTCTGGATTACTACCTGAGCCACGAGCGAATTTGCATAGGGTAAATAAGATCAAAGAAATGAACGAGTGGCTCAAAGACTGGTGTGGGAGAAATGGGTTTCGATTTGTGGGGCACTGGCACCAGTACTGGGATAAGAGGGAGCTGTTCCGTTTGGACGGGCTTCACTTGAACCATGCTAGGGCTAGAGTCCTGGCGAATCGAATAACTAGGGCTGTAGAGAGGTCTTAAAACTAAATAGTGGCGGGGAGGATGCAGGTGAGCGGGAATTTAAAAAGTCAATGAGAAATGAGAAAACAATAGAACAGGATAGAGATGGGGGAAATAATAACCAGAGTGTGACAGGAAGGGACAGAATGTTTAAAAATAAGAGTGCAACAGAAAATGGGGCCAAAACAAGGAGGAATGGTAAAAAGACAAAGTTAAAAGCTCTATATCTGAATGCACACAGCATTCGTAACAAGATAGATGAGTTGACGGCTCAAATAGATACAAATGGGTATGATCTGATCGCCATTACAGAGACGTGGTTGCAAGGTGACCAGGGCTGGGAACTGAATATTCCAGGATATTTGACAATTCGGAAGGATAGACAGAAAGGAAAGGAGGTGGGGTGGCTTTGTTGGTAAAGGATGGGATCAGTGCAGTGGTGAGAAGTGATATTGGCTCAGAAGATCAAGATGTAGAATCGGTTTGGGTGGATATAAAAAAAATAAAGGGAAAAAGTCTCTGGCGGGTGCAGTCTACAGGCCCCCGAACAGTAGCAATACTGTTGGACAGAGTATAAATCAACAAATAATGGAGGCCTGTAAAAAAGGTACGGTAATAATCATGGGTGATTTTAATCTCCATATTGATTGGACAAATCAAATTGGCCATGGCAGCCTTGAGGAGGAGTTCATAGAGTGCATCCGGGATGGTTTCCGAGAACAGTATGTAATGGAACCAACCAGGGGGCAGGCTATCTTGGATCTGGTACTGTGTAATGAGACAGAATTAATAAATGATCTCATAGTAAAGGATCCTCTCGGAAAGAGTGATCATAGCATGGTTGAATTTCAAATTCAGTTGGAGGGTGAGAAAGTTGTATCTCAAACCAGTGTCCTGATCTTAAACAAAGGCAATTACAGTGGCATGAGGGCAGAACTGGCTAAAGTGGACTGGAAAAATAAATTAAAGGGTAAGACAGTTGAAATGCAGTGGCGGACATTTAAGGAGACATTTCATAACTCTCAACAAAAATATATTCCAGTGAGAAAGAAAGATTTTAAAAGAAGGGAGCACCATCCGTGGCTAACTAAGGAAGTAAAGGATGGTATCAAATTGAAAACAAAGGCATACAATGTTGCCAAGATTGGTGGGAGGCCAGAGGATTGGGAAATTTTTAAAAACCAGCAAAGGATGACTAAAAAAATAATAAAGAGAGAGAAGATGAATTATGAGAATAAACTGGCAAGAAACATTAAAACAGATAGTAAGAGCTTCTACAGGTATATAAAAAGGAAGAGGGTAGCTAAAGTAAACGTTGGACCCTTGGAGGATGAGACTGGGGAATTAATAATGGGGAACGGGGAAATGGCAGAGACTCTGACAAATATTTTGTATCTGTCTTCACGGTAGAAGACACTAACAACATCCCAATAATGGATAATCAAGGGGCCACAAGGAGGGGGGAACTAAAGGCAATCACTATCACTAAGGAAATAGTACTTGGTAAAATAATGGGACTAAAAGATGACAAGTCCCCTGGACCAGATGGCCTGCATCCCAGGGTCTTAAAAGAAGTGACTGCAGAGATAGTGGATGCATTGGTTGCAATATACCAAAATTCCCTGGACTCTGGAGAGGTCCCAGCGGATTGGAAAACCGCAAATGTAACACCCCTATTTAAGAAAGGAGGGAGGCAGAAAGCAGGAAACTATAGACCAGTTAGCCTAACATCTGTCATTGGGAAAATGCTGGAGTCCTTCATTAAAGAAGCAGTAGCAGGGCATTTGGAAAATCATAATGCAGTCAAGCAGAGTCAGCATGGTTTTATGAAAGGGAAATCATGTTTAACTGGAGTTCTTTGAGGATGTAACGAGCAGGGTGGACAAAGGTGAACAAGTGGATGTGGTGTATTTGGATTTCCAGAAGGCATTCGATAAGGTGCCACATAAAAGGCTACTGCATAAGATAAGAGCTCACGGAATTGGGGGTAATATATTAGCATGGATAGAGAATTGGCTAACTAACAGAAAGCAGAGAGTCGGGATAATTGGGTCACGGTTGGCAAACGGTAACTAGTGGGGTGCCACAGGGATAGGTGCTGGGGCCTCAACTATTTACAATCTACATTAATGACTTGGATGAAGGGACCGAGTGTAATGTAGCCAAGTTTGCGGATGATACAAAGATGGGTGGGAAAGCAAGTTGTGCAGAGGACTTAAAGAACCTGCAAAGGAAAATAGACAGGCTAAGTGAGTGGGCAAACATTTGGCAGATGGAGTATAATGTTGGAAAGTGCGAGGTTATACACTTTGGCAGGAAAAATAAAAAAGCAAATTATTATTTAAATGGAGAGGGATTACAAAATGCTACAGTTCAGAGAGACCTGGGGATCCTTGTGCATGAAACATAAAATGTTAGCATGCAGGTACAGCAAGTAATCAAAAAGGCAAATGGAATGTTTGCCTTTATTTCAAAGGGGTTGGAGTATAAAAGCAGGGAAGTCCTGCTACAACTGTACAGGGTATTGGTGAGTCCACACCTGGAGTACTGCGTACAGTTTTGGTCTTCTTATTTAAGGAAGGATATACTTGCATTGGAGGCAGTTCAGAGACGATTCACACGGTTGATTCCTGAGATGAGGGGGTTGACTTATGAAGAAAGGTTGAGCAGGCTGGGCCTACACTTATTGGAATTTAGAAGAATGAGAGGTGATCTTATTGAAACATATAGGATACTGAGGGGGGTCGACAGGGTAGATGCAGAGAGGATGTTTCCTCTCATGGGGAAATCTATAACGCGGGGGCACAGTTTTAGAATAAAGGGTCGCCCTTTAGAACTGAGATGAGGAGGAATTCCTTCTCTCAGAAGGTCTTAAATCTATGGAATTCTCTGCCCCAGAGAGCTGTGGAGGCTGGGTCATTAAATACATTTAAGGTGGAGATAGACAATTTTTTGCAAGATAAGGGAGTGAAGGGTTATGGGGAGTGGGCGGGGAAGTGGCTTTGAGCCCAAGATCAGCCATGATCTTATTGAATGGCAGAGCAGGCTCGAGGGGCCAAGTGGCCGACTCCTGCTCCTATTTCTTCTGCTCTTATGTGCAGAGGGAGCTTTACTCTGTATCTAACCCGTGCTGTACCTGCCCTGGGAGTGTTTGATGGGACAGTGTAGAGGGAGCTTTACTCTGTATCTAACCCATACTGTACCTGCCCTGGGAGTGTTTGATGGGACTGTGTAGAGGGAGCTTTACTCTGTATCTAACCCATACTGTACCTGCCCTGGGAGTGTTTGATGGGACTGTGTAGAGGGAGCTTTACTGTGTATCTAACCCGTGCTGTACCTGCCCTGGGAGTGTTTGATGGGACAGTGTAGAGGGAGCTTCACTCTGTATCTAACCCGTGCTGTACCTGCCCTGGGAGTGTTTGATGGGACAGTGTAGAGGGAGCTTTACTCTGTATCTAACCCTGTGCTGTACCTGCCCTGGGAGTGTTTGATGGGACAGTGTAGAGGGAGCTTTACTCTGTATCTAACCCGTGCTGTACCTGCCCTGGGAGTGTCTGATCAGATGGCACTGAGGGAGGTGCTGCACTACGTGTTGGTTTGGATGGATGCTGGATTCCTCCTCCTGCCCATTAGAGGCCCCCATTCTGCCATTTTTCTGGTTGCTATGCCTGGTTTCACCTGATGTCTCAACTTGGCTGCCGAGAATCGGCGGATGCAGGAACTCCCGCGGGTTTGCGAGTCTCTCTGCTGGCCTGACCCTTGCCCCCGCTACACCACTGGCTAAATTTGCGGCCGGTGATACTCTGCCTTTACCTGGCCCCAGAGAATTCACGACATATCCGTGTCTCAGCCTCATATTGCAGCTCTTTTGGTACCCTCCCACCAATTTACGGCCCATTTTGTTGGAAATGTCTCTTTAAAATGCCCCAATAATAGGTTTGTGTACGAGAGATTCACTTATAAAGGGATCAAAATTCCTGTGTCTTTTTATTGCGTGAAGGTCACACAATCTGAGCGGGAGGAGAGGGAGGAACTTGGGCCAGAACTTAGTTAGAATCATAAAATCATAGAATGATACAGCACAGAAGGAGGCCATTCGGCCCATCGTGCCTGTGCCGGCTCTTTGGTAGAGCTCTCCAATTAATCCCAGTTCCTTGCCCTTTCCCCATAGCCCTGCAAATGTTTCCCCTTCAAGTATTTGGGCACTCCTTCTGTCTGCTCCCACCCTGTTGTGATGGTAGAGAAGGATGTGGGCGTCCCTTCCTATCTCTGTAATCTCCTCCAGCCCGACAACCCTCCGAGATATCTGCCCTGCTGAAATTCTGGCCTCTTGAGCATCCCCAATTATAATCGCTCCACCATTGGCGGCCGTGTTTTCAGCTTCCTGGGCCCTAAGCTCTGGAATTCCCTCCCTAAACCTCTCCGCCTCTCTACCTCTCTCTCCTCCTTTAAGATGTTCCTTAAAACCTACCTCTTTGACCAAGCTTTTGATCATTTGCCCCAATATCTCCTTATGTGGCTTGGTATCAAATTTTGTTTGATAATCGCTCCTGTGAAGTGCCTTGGGACGTTTTACTATGTTAAAGGCGCTATATAAATAAACATTGTTGTTGTTGTTGGAGTGACAGGATGGCATCAGGTATCCTAAATTTGGCCGGCTCTTCCTCAGTTACCCCAATGCCTTGCACAGCTGCCTGAAGCAGTGTTAGTGTGCGTGCCAGCTGCAAGTAGGCCCAGCAGTTGTTTGATTTGTTTCTTTGCAATGCGGCAAGTTTTTAGAAGGGGAATCTTAAATTCAGAATCTCTCAGTCCCTCCTCTGTATAATCTGTCCAGCTCGACCGGCTCCACTTCACATTACCGCCAATCACCCCACCCCCCAACCAAAATAAGCACCCAAGCTGTGTCCACATGGCACAAGGACCTTGTCTAAAATACGTTTATTTGCTGACGCTGTGATTTGGATGGTGTTGGGATCAGACAGCGAGTGGGGCCCTGCCCTGTTGTACCTCTGGCGGATCAGTGGCCTGATCGGAATTTCAGCGCTAATTGGTTTTGCACAGGGTTCATTGCTCGTAGTTAACCTTTAACCTCCCTCACAGGACATGATGAAAAGGCTGCCAATGCGTTTCAGCGCAGGCCTTCAGCGCAAGTTTGGGGATTTGCGAGAAAGTATTTCAGACTGCAGTCCAGACCATCATAACGGAGCAGGAGGGCTTTTGAAAGAACGCATCAGCTCAGATGGAGCACGGTGCTGAGACAGGCTGTAGTTATTGAGGTTTTGCTCTGTCACATGATGCCAGGCGCCCAGCTGTTGCGGTGTGATGGGGTAGGGCCGAACATAGCGATTGGTTGTGTGATCAAGTAAATGCACAGATGAAGTGCAGCCAAGGGAGTCGCTCTCAGCTCTCAGCTTGACACTGACATTTCTTTTGAAGCAGTTAAGACTTACAGGGTTCCTTGCCACCAGGTCCATGTTGTCTGTCACAACCGACAGCCAAATGATGGTGACTATGGAGTTGAGGATGTACGATACAAAGAGGCTTTTGTGCAGTGAGACCCTCTGGCAGCTGAGACTCCTGGGGGACAAGAAGCAAAATATGGTTGTGTTTTAGAGTTACCGTGAGATGGCTGACACAGCTTTTCATGCCTGTCCTCACGGTAAGGAACAGAACTGGCAGTAAAAACAGTGCATCATTAACAATCAGAGCCTTGACACTTCCTCACTGGATGCATCATCCAGTGCCTCCTGCTGAAAAGTGGGAGCAGTACGTGAGAACAAGATTGGGCTTGGCTGTGATGCTTCAACCGGTCAAATATCTTGCCGAAACTTGGGCAAAGACTTTCTGATCTGAGCACAGGCCAGGCAGGGGGTGGCCATGTCAGGATTTGCAGCCTCATTGGTTGAGTGCTGACATTGTAAGTTTTTTGGAACCAGGAACACTCTGGCGACTGCTGCTGGCCAGTGATCAGCTGACTTCCCATTGTTCTTCTCCTTCCTGGGACTCAGCAAAATTGGAATGCTGACATCTAAACTCACTTTCGCGGGCTTTTGTTTGCAGAGGCTGGTCGGGAGCGGAGAGAGCCGAGGCCCGGTGAGTATCTAAACTCACTTTCGCGGGCTTTTGTTTGCAGAGGCTGCTGTCGGGAGCAGAGAGAGCCGAGGCCCAGTGAGTATCTAAACTCACTTTCGCGGGCTTTTGTTTACAGAGGCTGGTGTCGGGAGCGGAGAGAGCCGAGGCCCGGTGAGTATCTAAACTCACTTTCGCGGGCTTTTGTTTACAGAGGCTGCTGTCGGGAGCGGAGAGAGCCGAGGCCCGGTGAGTATCTAAACTCACTTTCGCGGGCTTTTGTTTGCAGAGGTTTACCAATCTCAGACTGGCGGCGGCGTTCCAGAGCCACGTTACGATTCAAAACGTGATGTGGGCAGGAGGGAGCGGCTGATTGGGTGAGTACAGCAGGTTAGTATTTATACTACTTTATAGTTTGATAGTTAAGGTTCATAGTTTATAAAGTTTCGAAGATCTTAATTTTGTGATAATTTCTAGTGCTAGTAACCAAGGGCCCTTGAGTAATTCATTTAATTGAGTGAAATTGGTGGTATTGATTTGATTTAATTAAAGTTCAATTAATTAAAGGGTAAGTCATGGCAGGACAGCCCAGCCCCGTGTTGTGCTCCTCCTGCTCTATGTGGGAAATCAGGGACCCTTCCGGTGTCCCTGACGACCATGTGTGCGGGAAGTGTATCCAGCTGCAGCTACTGACAGCCCGCATTGCGGCGCTGGAGCTGCGGCTGGATGCATATTGGAGCATTCGCGATGCTGAGAACCTTGTGGATAGCACGTTCAGTGAGTTGGTCACACCGCAGGTGAAGGGTGTACAGGCAGGAAGGGAATGGGTGACCACCAGGCAGAGTAGGAGGTGCAGGCAGGTAGTGCAGGGGTCCCCTGTGGCCATCCCCCTCTCAAACAGATATACCGCTTTGGATACTGTTGGGGGGAATGACTTAGGGGAAGGCAGCAGCAGCCAACTTCCTGGCACCATGGGCGGCTCTGCTGCACAGGCTGGGAGGAAAAAGAGCAATAGTGATAGGGGACTCAATTGTAAGGGGAATAGATAGGCGTTTCTGCGGCCGCAACCGAGACTCCAGGATGGTGTGTTGCCTCCCTGGTGCAAGGGTCAAGGACGTCTCGGAGTGGCTACAGAACATTTTGGAGGGGGAGGGCGAACAGCCAGCTGTCGTGGTGCACATAGGCACCAATGATATAGGTAAAAAAGGGGATGAGGTCCTAAAAGCAGAATATAGGGAGTTAGGAGGTAAATTAAAAAATAGGACCTCAAAGGTAGTAATCTCAGGATTGCTACCAGTGCCACGTGCTAGTCAGAGTAGAAATAGGAGGATATTTCAAATGAATACGTGGCTAGAGGAATGGTGCAAGGGGGAGGGATTCAAATTCCTGGGACATTGGAACCGGTTGTGGGGGAGGTGGGACCAGTACAAACCGGACGGTCTGCACCTGGGCAGGGCCGGGACCGCTGTCCTAGGGGGAGTGTTTGCTAGTGCTGTTGGGGAGGATTTAAACTAATGTGGCAGGGGGTTGGGAACCTGAGCAGGGAGACAGAGGAAAGCATGTCAGGAAGGGACAGAAGGTATGGAGTAAAAGGTAAAGTGTTAAATAAGGAAAAAGCAGGAAGTAAGTGTCGCAAAACACATTTGAAAGTTCTTTATCTGAATGCACGTAGCATTCATAACAAAATTGACGAGTTAACGGCACAAATAACTATGTATGGGTATGATCTTGTGGCCATGACAGAAACATGGCTGCAGGGTGACAACGTCTGGGAATTAAATATGCCAGGGTATTTAACAATCAGGAAGGACAGGCAGGAAGGAAGGGGAGGGGGGGTGGCTATGTTAATAAAGGAAGGAATCACTGTAATAGAGAAATGATATTGGGTCAAAAGATCAGGATAATGAAACAGTTTGGGTAGAGATAAGGAATAATAAGGGGAAAAAAACACTGGTGGGCGTAGTATATAGGCCTCCTAATAGTTGCAACTCTGTTGGAAGAAGTATTAATCAGGAAATAGTTGGGGCATGTAATAAGGGAACAGCTATAATTATGGGGGATTTTAACTATCATATTAACTGGACAAATCAAATTGGGCAGGGCAGCCTTGAGGAAGAGTTTATTGAGTGTCTTAGGGATGGATTTCTTGAGCAGTATGTAACTGATCCTACAAGGGGGCAAGCAACCTTGGACCTGGTACTGTGTAATGAGTCAGGATTAATTAATAATGTCCTAGTTAAGGATCCCCTTGGAATGAGTGACCATAACATGGTTGAATTCCATATCCAATTAGAGGGTGAGAAGGTTGGTTCTCAAACAAGCATACTGAGCTTGAATAAAGGAGACTATGATGGCATGAGAGCAGAATTGATTAAAGTGGACTGGGAAAATAGATTAAAGGGTAAGACGGTACATGAGCAGTGGTGTTCAGTCAAGGAGTTATTTAACAACTTTCAAAATAAATATATTCCACTGAGGAAAAAAGGGTGTAAAAGAAATGACAGCCATCCATGGCTAAGTAAAGAAATTAAAGAAAGTATCCAACTAAAAACAAGGACATATAAGGTAGCCAAAGTTAGTGGGAGGATAGAAGATTGGGAAGTCTTCAAAAGACAACAAAAAGTAACTAAAGGATTGATTAAGAAAGGGAAAATAGACTATGAAAATAAATTAGCAAAAAATATAAAAACAGATAGCAAGAGTTTCTATAGTTATATAAAAAGAAAAAGGGTGGTTAAGGCAAACGTAGGTCCCTTAGAGGATGAGACCGGGAAATTAATGGTGGGAAACATGGAGATGGCAAAAATACTGAACAAATATTTTGTTTCAGTCTTTACGGTAGAGGACACTAAGAATATCCCAACACTGGACAAACAGGGGGCTCTAGTGGGGGAGGAGCTGAATACGATTAAAATCACTAAGGAATTGGTACTCAGTAAAATAATGGGACTCAAGGCGGATAAATCCCCTGGACCTGATGGCTTACATCCTAGGGTCTTGAGGGAAGTGGCAGTAGGAATTGTGGATGCTTTGGTAATAATTTTCCAAAACTCCCTGAACTCAGCAAAGGTCCCGGCAGATTGGAAAACTGCTAATGTAACACCCTTATTTAAAAAGGGTTGTAGGCAGAAGGCTGGAAATTATAGACCAGTTAGCCTAACATCTGAGGTGGGTAAAATTTTGGAGTCTATTATTAAGGAGACAGTAACGGAACATTTAGATAAACATAATTTAATAGGACAAAGTCAGCATGGCTTTATGAAGGGGAAGTCATGTCTGACAAATTTGCTCGAGTTCTTTGAGGACATAACGTACAGGGTGGATAAAGGGGAACCAGTGGATGTAGTGTATTTAGACTTCCAGAAGGCATTCGACAAGGTGCCACATAAAAGATTATTACTCAAGATAAAAAATCACTGGATTGGGGGTAATATTCTGGCATGGGTGGAGGATTGGTTATCTAACAGGAAGCAGAGAGTTGGGATAAATGGTTCATTCTCAGACTGGCAACCAGTAGCCAGTGGTGTTCCGCAGGGGTCGGTGCTGGGTCCCCAACTCTTTACAATCTATATTAACGATTTGGAGGAGGGGACCGAGTGTAACATATCAAAGTTTGCAGATGATACAAAGATGGGAGGGAAAGTAGAGAGTGAGGAGGACATTAAAAACCTACAAGGGGATATAGACAGGCTGGGTGAGTGGGCAGAGATTTGGCAGATGCAATACAATATTGGAAAATGTGAGGTTATGCACTTTGGCAGGAAAAATCAGAGAGCAAGTTATTATCTTAATGGCGAGAAACTGGAAAGTACTGCAGTACAAAGGGATCTGGGGGTCTTGGTGCAAGAAAATCAAAAAGTTAGTATGCAGGTGCAGCAGGTGATCAAGAAAACCAATGGAATGTTGGCTTTTATTGCTAGGGGGATAGAATATAAAAACAGGGAGGTATTGCTGCAGTTGTATAGGGTATTGGTGAGACCGCACCTGGAGTACTGCATACAGTTTTGGTGTCCATACTTAAGAAAAGACATACTTGCTCTCGAGGCAGTACAAAGAAGGTTCACTCGGTTAATTCCGGGGATGAGGGGGTGGACATACGAGGAGAGGTTGAGTAGATTGGGACTCTACTCATTGGAGTTCAGAAGAATGAGAGGCGATCTTATTGAAACATATAAGATTGTGAAGGGGCTTGATCGGGTGGACGCGGTGAGGATGTTCCCAATGATGGGTGAAACTAGAAGGGGACATAATCTTAGAATAAGGGGCTGCTCTTTCAAAACTGAGATGAGGAGAAACTTTTTCACTCAGAGGGTAGTGGGTCTGTGGAATTTGCTACCCCAGGAAGCTGTGGAAGCTACTTCATTAAATAAATTTAAAACAGAAATAGACCGTTTCCTAGAAGTAAAGGGAATCCGGGGTTACGGGGAGCGGGCTGGAAATTGGACATGAGTTTGAGTTCGGATCGGTCAAGGCCCTGTGGGTGGCGGAGCGGGCCCAGGGGCCGAGTGGCCTGGTCCTGCTCCTACTTGTGTTCTTTAGAGTTGAGGTTGGATCCTATTTCTTATGTTCTTATGTTATGTTCTTAATGGGTGAGCTGCCTCAGGAGGAGAAGTGCCATCAGCTCGCCCAAATTATTCAAATGAGGCCCATGGCCCAATTCTTGCGAGCCTTGGGCCTCCCAGTTCACTTCTGTGCCCGAAAACAGGCCATAAAAAATGTTTACTCCCTTGTCTTTACAGGTCAATCAGACAGTAACGAGGGGGCAGAAGTTCGAGATAATCTCAAAAAGAATTAAAGGTGACACTATAAAAACATTATCTACACGGAGGCTGGTTAAAATGTGGAATTCCCTGCTGCAAATCATTCTTTCAAAGGGAATTAGACAGTTACTTGAAAAAGAGGTACGTTAAAGGGTATGGGGAGTGAGGAGAGTGGGATTAGACTGGGTGTGATATTAAAGGGTATGGGGGAGTGAGGCGAGTGGGATTAGATTGGGTGTGATATTAAAGGGTATGGGGAGTGAGGGGGAGAGTGGGATTAGACTGGGTGGGATATTAAAGGGTATGGGGAGTGAGGAGAGAGTGGGATTAGATTGGGTGTGATATTAAAGGGTATGGGGAGTGAGGGGGAGAGTGGGATTAGACTGGGTGGGATATTAAAGGGTATGGGGAGTGAAGGGGAGAGTGGGATTTGACTGGGTGGGATATTAAAGGGTATGGGGAGTGAGGAGAGTGGGATTAGACTGGGTGGGATATTAAAGGGTATGGGGAATGAAGGGAGAGTGGGATTAGGCTGGGAGTGATATTAAAGGGTATGGGGAGTGAGGGGAGAGTGGGATTAGGCTGGGTGGGATAATAATGGGTATGGGGAGTGAGGGGAGAGTGGGATTAGACTGGGTGGGATATTAAAGGGTATGGGGAGTGAGGGGGAGAGTGGGATTAGACTGGGTGGGATATTAAAGGGTATGGGGAGTGAGGGGGAGAGTGGGATTAGACTGGGTGGGATATTAAAGGGTATGGGGAGTGAGGCGGAGAGTGGGATTAGACTGGGTGGGATATTAAAGGGTATGGGGAGTGACGGGAGTGTGGGATTAGACTGGGTGTGATATTAAAGGGTATGGGGAGTGAGGGGAGAGTGGGATTAGACTGGGTGGGATATTAAAGGGTCTGGGGAGTGAGCAGGACAGTAGGATCAGATTGGGTGGGATATTAAAGGGTATGGGGAGTGAGGGGAGAGTGGGATTAGACTGGGTGGGATATTACAGGGTACGAGGAGTGAGGCGAGTGTGGGATTAGGCTGGGTGAGATATTAAAGGGTATGGGGAGTGAGGGGTAGAGTGGGATTCGACTGGGTGGGATATTAAAGGGTATGGAGAGTGAGGGGAGAGTGGGATTAGACTGGGTGGGATATTAAAGGGTATGGGGAGTGAGGGGAGAGTGGGTGAGATATTACAGGGTATGGGGAGTGAGCAGGAGAGTGGGATTAGACTGGGTGTGATATTAAAGGGTATGTGGAGTGATCAGGAGAGTGGGATTAGACTGGGTGGGTTATTAAAGGGTATGGGGAGTGAGGGGGAGAGTGGGATTAGACTGGGTGGGATAGTAAAGGGTATGGGGAGTGAGGGGGAGATTGGGATTAGACTGGGTGGGATATTAAAGGGTGTGGGGAATGAGGGGAGAGTGGGATTAGACTGGGTGGGATATTAAAGGGTATGGGGAGTGAGGGGGAGAGTGGGATTAGACTGGGTGGGATATTAAAGGGTGTGGGGAATGAGGGGAGAGTGGGATTAGACTGGGTGGGATATTAAAGGGTATGGGGAGTGAGGGGAGAGTGGGATTAGACTGGGTGTGATATTAAAGGGTATGGGGAGTGAGGGGGAGAGTGGGATTAGACTGGGTGGGATATTAACGGTATGGGGAGTGAAGGGAGAGTGGGATACGACTGGCTGAGATATTACAGGGTACGAGGAGTGAGGCGAGTGTGGGATTCGGCTGGGTGGGATATTAAAGGGTATGGAGAGTGAGGGGAGAGTGGGATTAGACTGGGTGGGATATTAAAGGGTATGGGGAGTGAGGGGAGAGTGGGTGAGATATTACAGGGTATGGGGAGTGAGCAGGAGAGTGGGATTAGACTGGGTGTGATATTAAAGGGTATGTGGAGTGATCAGGAGAGTGGGATTAGACTGGGTGGGTTATTAAAGGGTATGGGGAGTGAGGGGGAGAGTGGGATTAGACTGGGTGGGATAGTAAAGGGTATGGGGAGTGAGCAGAAGTTTGGGATTTGACTGGTTGGGTTATTAAAGGGTATGGGGAGTGAGCAGGAGAGTGGGATTTGACTGGGTGAGATATTACAGGGTATGGGGAGTGAGCAGGAGAGTGGGATTAGACTGGGTGTGATATTAAAGTGTCTGGGGAGTGAGGGGAGAGTGGGATTAGACTGGGTGTGATATTAAAGGTATGGGGAGAGAGGGGGAGAGTGGGATTAGACTGGGTGAGATATTAAAGGGTACGGGGAGTGAGGGGGAGAGTGGGATCAGACTGGGTGGGATATTAAAGGGTATGGGGAGTGAGGAGAGAGTGGGATTAGGCTGGGTGGGATATTAAAGGGTATGGGGAGTGAGCAGGAGAGTGGGATATTAAAGGGTGTGGGGAGTGAGGGGGAGAGTGGGATTCGACTGGGTGGGATATAAAAGGGTATGGGGAGTGAGCAGGATTGTGGGATTAAACTGGGGTGGATATTAAAGGGTATGGGGAGTGAAGGGAGAGTGGGATTAGACTGGGTGAGATATTGAAGGGTATGGGGAGTGAGGGGAGAGTGGGATTTGACTGGGTTGGACAGTAAAGGGTATGGGGAGTGAGGGGGAGAGTGGGATAAGACTGGGTGGGATATTAAAGGGTATGGGGAGTGAGGAGAGAGTGGGATTCAACTGTGTGAGATATTGAAGGGTATGGGGAGTGAGGGGGAGAGTGGGATTAGAATGGGTGGGATATTAAAGGGTATGGGGAGTGAGGGGGGAAATGGGATTAGACTGGGTGGGATATTAAAGGGTATGGGGAGTGAAGGGAGTGGGATTAGACTGGGTGGGATATTAAAGGGTATAGGGCGTGAGGGGGAGATTGGGATTTGACTGGGTGGGATATTAAAGGGTATGGGGAGTGAGGAGGAGAGTGGGATTAGACTGGGTGGGATATTAAAGGGTATGGGGAGTGAGGGGAGAGTGGGGATTAGACTGGGTGGGATATTAAAGGGTCTGGGGAGTGAGCAGGAAAGTGGGATCAGACCGGGTGGGATATAAAAGGGTATGGGGAGTGAGCAGGAGAGTGGGATAAGACTGCGTGTGATATTAAAGGGTATGTGGAGTGCTCAGGAGAGTGGGATTAGACTGGGTGGGATATTACAGGGTTTGGGGAGTGAGCAGGATAGTGGGATTAAACTGGGGTGGATATTAAAGGGTATGGGGAGTGAGGAGGAGATTGGGATTAGACTGGGTGGGATATTAAAGGGTATGGGGAGTGAGGGGGAGAGTGGGATTAGACTGGATGGGATAATAAAGGGTATGGGGAGTGAGGGGGAGAGTGGGATTAGACTGGGTGGGATATTCCAGGGTATGGGGAGTGTGGGGGGAGAGTGGGATTAGACTGGGTGGGATATTAAAGGGTATGGCGAGTGAGGGGGAGAGTGGGATTAGACTGGGTGGGATAAGAAAGGGTATGGGGAGTGAGGGGGAGAGTGGGATTAGACTGGGTGGGATATCAAAGGGTATGGGGAGTGAGGAGGAGAGTGGGATTAGACTGGGTGGGATATTAAAGGGTATGGGGAGTGAGGGGGAGAGTGGGATTAGACTGGGTGGGATAATAAAGGGTATGGGGAGTGAGGGGGAGAGAGGGATTAGACTGGGTGGGATATTAAAGGGTTTGGGGAGTGAGCAGGATAGTGGGATTAAACTGGGGTGGATATTAAAGGGTATGGGGAGTGAGTGGAGAGTGGGATTAGACTGGGTGGGATATTACAGGGTACGGGGAGTGAGGCGAGTGTGGGATTAGGCTGGGTGGGAGATTAAAGGGTATGGGGAGTGAAGGGAGAGTGGGATTAGACTGGGTGAGATATTGAAGGGTATGGGGAGTGAGGGGAGAGAGGGATTAGGCTGGGTGGGATATTGAAGGGTATGGGGAGTGAGGGGGAGAGTGGGATTAGACTGAGTGGGATATTAAAGGGTATGGGGAGTGAGAAGAGTGGGAATAGATTGGGTGGGTTATTGAAGGGTATGGGGACTGAGCAGGAGAGTGGGATTACACTGAGTGGGATATTAAAGAGTATGGGGAGTGAGGGGAGAATGGGATAAGACTGGGTGAGATATTCAAGGGTATGGGGAGTGAGGGGAGAGTGGGATTAGACTGGGTGAGATGTTAAACGGGATTGGGAGTGAGGGGGAGAGTGGGATTAGGCGGAGTGGGATATTACAGTGTACGGAGAGTGAGGGGGAGAGTGGGATTAGACTGGATGGAATATTAAAAGGTATGTGGAGTGAGGCGAGTGGGGATTAGACTAAGTAGTATATTAAACGGTATGGGGAGTGAGCAGGAGAGTGGGATTAGTTTGGTGGGTTATTAAAGGGTATGGGGAGTAAGGGGGAGAGTGGGATTAGACTGGGTGGGATATTAAAGGGTATGGGGAGTGAGGAGAGAGTGGGATTAAACTGTGTGAGATATTAAAGGGTATAGGGAGTGAGGGGGAGATTGGGATTAGACTGGGTGGGATATTAAAGGGTATGGGGAGTGAGGGGGAGAGTGGGATTAGACTGGATGGGATAATAAAGGGTATGGGGAGTGAGGGGGAGAGTGGGATTAGACTGGGTGGGATATTACAGGGTATGCGGAGTGTGGGGGGAGAGTGGGATTAGATTGGGTGGGATATTAAAGGGTATGGCGAGTGAGGGGGAGAGTGGGATTAGACTGGGTGGGATAAGAAAGGGTATGGGGAGTGAGGGGGAGAGTGGGATTAGACTGGGTGGGATATCAAAGGGTATGGGGAGTGAGCAGAAGAGTGGGAATAGATTGGGTGGGTTATTAAAGGGTATGGGGAGTGAGGGGAGAGTGGGATTAGACTGGGTGAGATATTACAGGGTATGGGGAGTGAGGCGAGTGTGGGATTAGGCTGGGTCGGAGATTAAAGGGTATGGGGAGTGAAGGGAGAGTGGGATTAGACTGGGTGAGATATTGAAGGGTATGGGGAGTGAGGGGAGAGTGGGATTAGACTGGGTGGGATATTCAAGTGTATGGGGAGTGAGGGGAGAGTGGGATTTGACTGGGTGGGACAGTAAAGGGTATGGAGAGTGAGGGGGAGAGTGGGATTAGACTGGGTGGGATATTAAAAGGTATGTGGAGTGAGGGGAGAGTGGGTGTAGACTAAGTAGGACATTAAAGGGTATGGGGAGTGAGCGGGAGAGCGGGATTAGACTGGTGTGGATATTAAAGGGTATGGGGAGTGAGGGGGAGATTGGGATTAGACTGGGTGGGATATTAAAGGGTATGGGGAGTGAAGGGGAGACTGGGATTAGACTGGGTGGGATATTAAAGGGTATGGGGAGTGAGGGGGAGATTGGGATTAGACTGGGTGGGATATTAAAGGGTATGGGGATTGAGGAGGAGAGTGGGATTAGACTGGGTGGGATATTAAAGGATATGGGGAGTGAGGGGAGTGGGATTAGACTGGGTGGGATATTACAGGGTATGGGGAGTGAGCGGGGAGAGTGGGATTACATCGAAACATAGAAGATAGGAGCAGGAGTAGGCCATTCGGCCCCTCGAGCCTGCTCCGCCATTCGATGAGATCATGGCTGATCATCTGAACTCAGTACCCTGTACCTGCCTTCTCCCCATATCCCTTGATACCTTTAGCTTTAAGAAATATATCTAACTCATCCTTGAATATATTTAATGACTTCGCCTCAACTCCCTTCTGTGGTAGAGAATTCCACAGGTTCACCACTCTCTGGGTGAAGAAATTCTTCCTCATTTCTGTCCTAAATGCTTTACCCGTTATCCGTAGATTATGACCCCTGGTTCTGGACTCTCCGACCATCGGGAACATTCTTCCTGCATCTAGTTTGTCCAGACCTGTCAGAATTTTATATGTTTCGATGAGATCCCCTCTCATTCTTCTATACTCCAGTGAGTATAAGCCCAATCGACCCAATCTCTCCTCATATGTCATTCCTGCCATCCCAGGTATCAGCCTTGTGAATCTTCGCTGAACTCCTTCCATGGCAAGATCATCCTTCCTCAGATAAGGCGACCAAAACTGCACACAGTACTCAAGGTGTGGTCTCACCAAGGCCTTGTACAACTGCAGCAGGACATCCCTGTTCCTATACTCAAACCCTTTCGCTATGAAGGCCAACATACCATTTGCCTTCTT
The DNA here is from genome assembly GCA_030390025.1 of Squalus acanthias. Classification (NCBI taxonomy): domain Eukaryota; kingdom Metazoa; phylum Chordata; class Chondrichthyes; order Squaliformes; family Squalidae; genus Squalus; species Squalus acanthias. The sequence continues at coordinate 28,143,633 of CM059451.1, forward strand.
CACCGCCTGCTGCACCTGCATGCTTACTTTCAGTGACTGGTGCACAAGGACACCCAGGTCTCGTTGCACTTCCCCTTCTCCCAATCTATTGCCATTCAGATAATAGTCTGCCTTTCTGTTTTTGACACCAAAGTGGATAACCTCGCACTTATCCACGTTATATTGCATCTGCCACGCTTCTGCCCACTCACCCAACCTGTCCAGATCATCCTGGAGTTTCTCGCTATCCTCCGCGCTGCACACACTCCCACCCAGCTTTGTGTCATCTGCAAACTTGGAGATATTACATTTAATTCCCTTATCTAGATCATTAATGTATATTGTGAATAGCTGGGGTCCAAGGACCGATCCCTGCGGTACCCCACTAGTCACTGCTTGCCACTCGGAAAAAGACCCATTAATTCCTACTCTCTGCTTTCTGTCCGCCAACCAGTTCTCTATCCAAGTCAATACCTTGCCCCCAATCCCATGTGCCTTAACTTTACCCGCTAATCTCTTATGCGGGACCTTATCGAAAGCCTTTTGAAAGTCCAAATACACCACATCTACTGGTTCTCCCTTATCTATTTTCCCAGTTACATCCTCAAAAAATTCCAGTAGATTAGTCAAGCACGATTTACCTTTTGTAAATCCATGTTGACTTTGTCCGATCCTGTCACTGTTTTTCAAATGCTCAGCTATTACATCCTTTATAATGGACTCTAGCATTTTCCCCACTACCGATGTCAGGCTTACCGGTCTGTAATTCCCCGCTTTCTCTCTACCACCATTTTTGAATAGTGGGGTAACATTAGCTACCCTCCAATCCATGGGTACAGTTCCAGATTCCATCGAATGTTGGAAGATGATCAGCAATGCATCTACTATTTCTAGGGCCACTTCCTTAAGTACCCTAGGATGTAGATTATCAGGCCCTGGGGATTTATCGGCCTTCAATACCGTCAATTTCCCTAACAACATTTCCCTGCAAATACTGATTTCTTTCAGTTCCTCCCTTTCATCAGACTGGGTGGGATATTAAAGGGTAAGGCGAGTGAGGGGGAGAGTGGGATTAGACTGGGTGGGATAATAAAGGGTATGGGGAGTGAGGGCGAGAGTGGGATTAGACTGGGTGGGATATTAAAGGGTATGGGGAGTGAGGGGGAGAGTGGGATTAGACTGGGTGGGAGATTAAAGGGTATGGGGAGTGAGGGGAGAGTGGGGATTAGACTGGGTGGGATATTAAAGGGTCTGGGGAGTGAGCAGGAAAGTGGGATCAGACTGGGTGGGATATAAAAGGGTATGGGGAGTGAGCAGGAGAGTGGGATAAGACTGGGTGGGATATTAAAGGGTATGGGGAGTGAGGGAAAGAGCGGGATTAGACTGGGTGGGATAATAAAGGGTATGGGGAGTGAGGGGAGTGGGATTAGACTGGGTGGGATATTAAAGGGTATGGTGAGTGAGGGGGAGAGTGGGATTAGACTGGGTGGGATAATAAAGGGTATGGGGAGTGAGGGGCGTGGGGATCAGACTGGGTGGGATATTAAAGGGTATGGGGAGTGAGTCGAGTGGGGATTAGACTGGGTGAGATATTAAAGGGTATGGGGAGTGAACAGCAGAGTGGGATTAGACTGGGTGGGATATTAAAGGGTATGGGGAGTGAGGGGGAGAGTGGGATTAGACTGGGTGGGATATTAAAGGGTATGGGGAGTGAGGGGTGTGGGATTAGACTGGGTGGGATATTAAAGGGTATGGGGAGTGAGGGGAGTGGGATTATACTGTGTGAGATATTAAAGGATATGGGGAGTGAAGGGGAGACTGGGATTAGACTGGGTGGGATATTACAGGGTATGGGGAGTGAGCAGGAGAGTGGGATTAGTTTGGTGGGTTATTAAAGGGTATGGGGAGTGAGGGGGAGAGTGGGATTAGACTGGGTGGGATATTAAAGGGTGTGGGGATTGAGGGGGAGAGTGGGATTAGACTGGGTAGGATATTAAAGGGTATGGGGAGTGTAGAGGAGAGTGGGATTAGACTGGGTGGGATATTAAAGGATATGGGGAGTGAGGAGAGTGGGATTAGACTGGGTGGGATATTAAAGGGTATAGGGAGTGAGGGGAGAGTGGGATTAGACTGGGTGGGATATTAAAGGGTGTGGGGAGTGAGGAGGAGAGTGGGATTAGTGTGGGTGGGATATTAAAGGGTATGGGGAGTGAGCAGGAGAGTGGGATAAAACGGTGGGATTTTAACGGGTATGGGGAGTGAGGGGGAGAGTGGGATTAGACTGGGTGGGATAATAAAGGGTATGGGGAGTGAGGGGAGTGGGATTAGACTGGGTGGGGTATTAGAGGGTATGGGGAGTGAGCAGGAGAGTGGGATTAGACTGGGTGGGGTATTAGAGGGTTTGGGGAGTGAGGGGGAGAGTGGGATTAGACTGGGTGGGATATTAAAGGGTATGGGGAGGGGAGTGGGATTAGATTGGGTGGGATATTAAAGGGTATGGTGAGTGAGGGGGACGGTCGGATTAGACTGGGTGGGATATTAAAGGATATGGGGAGTGAGGGGAGTGCGATTATACTGTGTGAGATATGAAACGGTATGGGGAGTGAGGCGAGTGGGGATTCGACTGAGTGGGATATTAAAGGGTATGGGGAGTGAGGGGGGGAGTGGGATTAGACTGGGTGGGATATTAAAGGGTATGGGGAGTGAGGGGAGAGTGGGATTAGGCTGGGTGGGTTATTAAAGGGTATGGGGAGTGAGGGGAGAGTGGGATTAGACTGGGTGGGATATTAAAGGGTATGGGGAGCGAGTGGAGAGTGGCATTAGACTGGGCGAGATATTACAGGGTACGGGGAGTGAGGGGGAGAGTGGGATTAGACTGGGTGGGATATTAAAGGGTATGGGGAGTGAGGCGAGTGTGGGATTAGGGTGGGTGGGATATTAAAGGGTATGGGGAGTGAGGGGAGCGTGGGATTACTCTGGAAGGGATATTAAAGGGTATGGGGAGTGAGGGGAGAGTGGGATTAGGCTCGGTGGGATATTAAAGTGTCTGGGGAGTGAGGGGAGAGTGGGATTAGGCTGGGTGTGATATTAAAGGGTATGGGGAGTGAGCAGAAGAGTGGGATTTGACTGGGTGGGTTATTAAAGGGTATGGGGAGTGAGCAGGAGAGTGGGATTAGACTGGGTGGGATATTACAGGGTATGGGGAGTGAGTAGGAGAGTGGGATTAGACTGGGTGGGATATTAAAGGGTATGGGGAGTGAGCAGGAGAGTGGGATTAGACTGGGTGGGATATTACAGGGTATGGGGAGTGAGTAGGAGAGTGGGATTAGACTGGGTGGGATATTAAAGGGTATGGGGAGTGAGGGGAGAGTGGGTTTGACTGTGTGGGATATTACAGGGTATGGGAAATGAGCAGGAGAGTGGGATTAGACAGCGTGGGATAGTAATTATAAAACCAGACGGACCACCCGGCATCGACCTCGGTACCGGATTCGGACACGACAACGGTACACCCAGTCCAGTCAGCCCTGCAAAGTCCTCCTCACGAACGTGTGGGGTCTTTTCCCAAAATTGGGAGACCTGTCCCACAGACAAGTCAAGCTACAGCCTGACAGTCATACCTTTCAGCCAACAGTCCAGACTTCTCCATCACCATCCCTGGGTGTGTCCTGTCCCACCGGAGGACAGACCCACCAGAGATGACGGCACAGTGGTATACAGTCAGGAGGGAGTGGCCCTGGGAGTCCTTAACATTGACTCCGGACCCCATGAAGTCTCATGGCTTCAGTTCAAGCATGGGCAAGGAAACCTCCTGCTGATTACCACCTACCGTCCTCGCTCAGCTGATGAATCAGTACTCCTCCATGTTGAACACCACTTGGAAGAAGCACTGAGGGTAGCAAGGGCACAGAATGTACTCTGGTGGGGGACTTCAATGTCCATCACCAAGAGTGGCTCGGTAGCACCACTACTGACTGAGCTGGCCGAGTCCTGAAGGACATAGCTGCCAGTCTGGGCTTGCAGCAGATGGTGAGAGAATCAACACGAGGGAAAGACCTACTTGAACTCGTCCTCAAAAATCTACCCGTCACAGACGCATCTATCCATGACAGTATTGGTAGCGGTCCTTGTGGAGACAAAGTCCCGTCTTCACACTGAGGGCACCCTCCATTGTGTTGTGTGGCACTACCACCGTGCTAAATGGGATAGATTCAGAACAGATCTAGCAGCTCAAAACTGGGCATCCATGAGGCACTGTGGGTCAGCAGCAGCAGCAGAATTGTATTCCACCACAATCTGTGACCTCATGGCCGGCATATCCCTCACTCTACCATTACCAACCCTGGTTCAATGAGGGGTGCAGAAGAGCGTAGCAGGAGCAGCAACAGGAATACCTAAAAATGAGGTGCCAACCTGGGGAAGCTATAACACAGGACTACATGCATGCTAAACAGCGGAAGCAGTATGCTACAGACAGAGTTAAGTGATCCCACAACCAACGGATTGGATCAAAGCTCTGCAGTCCTGCCACATCCAGTCGTGAATGGTGGTGGACCATTATACAACTAATGAGAGGAGGAGGCTCCATGAACATCCCCATCCTCAATGATGGCAGAGCCCAGCATGTGAGTGCAAAAGGCAAGGCTGAAGCATTTGCAACCATCTTCAGCCAGAAGTGCCGAGTGGATGATCCATCCATCTCGGCCTCCACCTGAGGTCCCCACCATCACAGAAGCCAGTTTTCAGCCAATTAGATTCACTCCACTTGATATCAAGAAACAGCTAAGCGCACTGGATACAGCAAAGGCTATGGGTACCGACAACATCCCGGCTGTGGTGCTGAAGATTTGCACTCCAGAAATAGCCACGCCTCTAGCCAAGCTGTTCCAGTACAGCTACAACACTGGCATCTACCTGACAAAGTGGAAAATTGTCACGGTATGTCCTGTCCACAAAAGGCAGGACAAATCCAATCCAGCCAATTACTGTCCCATCAGTCTACTCTCAATCATCAGCAAGTGATGGAAGGTGTCGTTCGACAGTGCTATCAAGCGGCACTTACTCACCAATCGCCTGCTCACCAATGCTCAGTTTGGGTTCCACCAGGACCACTCGACTCCAGACCTCATTGTAGCCTTGGTCCAAACATGGACAAAAGAGCTGAATTCCAGAGGTGAGGTGAGAGTGACTGCCCTTGACATCAAGGCAGCATTTGACAGAGTATGGCATCAAGGAGCCCTAGTAAAATTGAAGTCAATGGGAATCAGGGGGAAAACTCTCCACTGGCTGGAGTCATACCTAGCACAAAGGAAGATGGTTGTGGTTGTTGGAGGCCAATCATCTCAGCCCCAGGACATCGTTGCAGGAGTTCCTCAGTGCAGTGTCCTAGGCCCAACCATCTTCAGCTGCTTCATCAATGACCTTTCCTCCATCATAAGGTCAGAAGTGGGGATGTTCGCTGATGCTTGCACAGTGTTCAGTTGCATTCGCAACTTCTTAGATAATGAAGCAGTCCGTGCCCGCATGTAGCAAGACCTGGACAACATTCAGGGTTGGGCTGATAATTGGCAAGTAACATTCACACCACACAAGTACCAGGCGATGACCATCTCGAACACGAGAGAATCTAACCACCTTCCCTTGACATTCAACGGCATTACCATCGTCAAATCCCCCAACATCAATATCCTGGGGGTCACCATTGACCAGAAAGCTAACTGGACCAGCAACATAAATACTGTGGCTACAAGAGCAGGTCAGAAGCTGGGTATTCTGTGGCGAGTGACTCACCTCCTGACTCCCAAAAGCCTTTCCACCATCTACAAGGTACAAGTCAGGAGTGTGATGGAATACTCTCCACTTACCTGGATGAGTGCAGCTCCAACAACACTCAAGAAGCTCGACACCATCCAGGACAAAGCAGCCCACTTGATTGGCACCCCATCCACCACCTTAAACATTCACTCCCTCCACCACCGGCGCACCGTGGCTGCAGTGCGTACCATCTACACGATGCACTGTAGCAATTCGCCAAGGTTTCTTCGACAGCACCTCCCAAACCCGTGACCTCTACCACCTAGAAAGACAAGGGCAGCAGGCGCATGGGAACACCACCACCTTCAATTTTCCCTCCAAGTCGCACACCATCCTGACTTGGAAATATATCGCCGTTCCTTCATCGTCGCTGGGTCAAAATCCTCGAACGCCCTACCTAACAGCACTGTGGGTGTACTTTTACCACACGGACTGCAGCGGCTCAAGAAGGCGGCTCACCACCACCTGCTCGAGGGCAATTAGGGATGAGCAATAAATACTGGCCTTTCCAGCGACGCCCACATTTCATGAATGAATTTTAAAAAATTAAAAAGGGAATGGGGAGTGAGCAGGAGAGTGTGATTAGAATGGGTGGGATATCTTATTCCTAGTTGTCTATGGGAAATGTAACGTACTTACTGGCTCTGGCAAACAAGATATCAGTCACCTGATTGATACGTCTGTTCACTGCAGATTGACTGAACATGCTGATGTTCCCTATGGCAACCTTGGACTGAGCTTTGAGATGGAAATGCTGAGTACTGTGGTGATTTGACAGCCATTGGCAGTGTGGAGTCTGTGGTGGACATTTGATGGAGGTCAGATTCTTGCATATGACATCATTGGATCACAGGTTCTCCTGTGCATCGCAGTTTGAGAAACAGAGTTCCTCCCACAGGTCCAGATAAGTGCACCTCTACCCGTATATCTGGGTTTGAAGGTAAAGGTGAGTGGGGACTGCCTTCCTTTAGTGTGACCTCACCCTGGCATTCCCCTCTTTGTTCCCCTTCTTCTCTCTCCAAATAACAGATATATGAATATTTCCATTGGAATACCCATGGTGCACCCACTGAAATGGCAGAGTTCAAACTCTTGGGAGAAACAGTCTGAAAGAAATGTGCTGCCAAAATAAATACCTAAATAAAAAGCACATCAAAGATAGTTCTCTCCTGCAGGCTCTGTAAATCCAATGACAGCGCCCCTTGAAGTGCAGACTTCCTATCAGAACACAACCCATGCAGGCATGTTGTCTTCCTGGTGGGAATCATGAGAAATTGTGCGTGCCTTCATCACCATTCAACTGCATTGTTGTTAAAGTGAACCTCCTGCCTGTTTCTGACAAGAGCTTTTTGCCCCGAGCGCCACCTGACTGCAAGGTGTCAGACAGCCAATCGGTGCAGATCCTGCCCTGCTCGTGGTTTCAGTTATCAGGAGAACTTTGCTTCACCATCTGAGGTGAAGAATGATCACTTGGGCACAAACCAGGGTTTGAATCGGGGATCACACTGAGTGCTGCCCCTGTGCTCTGCCCAGATTTGGACTGCCCTGGCACCTTACTTAACATACAATAAAAACAAACTTTGTAAAAAGCCAGTTTATCTGCCGATGCCCAGCCAGCATGATGTCTGGGCTCCACATATTTTAGTTAAACTCAGTTTTTTGGTAGAAAAGCTTTGAAAGTGTAAACTTACTTGAAGTAGAAGAATATACAAAGGGAAACCAGTAAGCACGTGATGGAGATTCCATGTCCTGTAATGGCCAAATAGTACTGGCTCCATGCCATCTGCAAATACACAAAGACAAATGTTAGAAAGCGCCATCAGCATTCTATGATAGAAGGCAAATAAGAACAAGGCCACATCGCTAATGCTTAGAGCCTCATGTAGTTTAGCTTTAAAGTTTTCTGTCTCTAATTTCCTCTCTTATATGCTGTACTAGAGTCTGGAGCCACGTTTCTGCTACCTCATCCAAGTTGCCATTCTGATGCGAGAACAAAGGCAGCGATCAGAGCCGAGCCACATCCTGTTCTCATCCAATATCCACATGTGGACAGGAGAGCAGCACCTCCTACTGGACAGTAAGCAGGTGCAGAAAATTTGGCTAGTTTTGTTCTGGGCTAACGGAACAAATGTCTCCTGTATCTAACTCCGTGCTGTACCTGCCCTGGGAGTGTTTGATGGGACAGTGTAGAGGGAGCTTTACTCTGTATCTAACCCGTGCTGTACCTGCCCTGGGAGTGTTTGATGGGGACAGTGTAGAGGGAGCTTTACTCTGTATCTAACCCGTGCTGTACCTGCCCTGGGAGTGTTTGATGGGACAGTGTAGAGGGAGCTTTACTCTGTATCTAACCCCGTGCTGTACCTGCCCTGGGAGTGTTTGATGGGACAGTGTAGAGAAAGCTTTACTCTGTATTGAGCCTGTGCTTTCAGTGATTGTTGATGGTTAAGTGTGGGGTGCCTGAAATAGTAAGTATCCCATTCTCGAGCATTGACATCCCTCTGTTTCGAGTGCAAAATGACAAACTTAAGTGAAAATAAAGCAACACTGAAGAATTCAGAGCTGAGAAGATGTGAGATGAATGAATTATAATATCAGAGAATCATAGGAGGCCATTCAGCCCATCGTGCCTGTGCCGGCTCTTTGAAAGAGCTATCCAATTAGTCCCACTCCCCTGCGCTTTCCTCATAGCCCTTCAAATTGTTCCCCTGCAAGTATTTATCCAATTCCCTGTTGAAAGTTACTGTTGAATCTGCTTCCACTGCCCTTTCAGGCAATGCATTCAGGATCATAACAACTCGCTCTGCGTCATTTTTTTTCCTCATGTCGCCTCTGGTTCTTTGCCAATTACCTTAAATCTGTGTCCTCTGGTTACCGACCATTCTGCCATGGAAATAGTTTCTCCTTATTTACTCTATCAAAACACCTCATGATTTTGACCACCTCTATCAAATCTCCCCTTAACCTTCTCTGCTCTAAGGTGAACAACCCCAGCTTCTCCAGTCTCCCCACATAACTGAAGTCCCTCATCCCTGGTAAATCTCCACTTTACCCTCTCCAAGGCCTTGACACCCTTCATAAAGTGTGGTGCCCAGAATTGAATACAACACTCTAGCTGAGGCCTAACCAGTGTTTTATAAAGGTTTAGCATAACTACTTTGCTTTTGTACTGTGTTCCTCTATTAATAAAGCCAAGGATCCCATTTGCTTTTTTTAACAGTCTTCTCAACTTGCCCTGCCACCATCAAAGATTTGTGTACATACTCCCCCAGGTCTCTCTGTTCCTGCACCCCCTTTAAAATATACCATTTAGTTTATATTGCCTCTCCTCATTCTTCCTACCAAAACAAATCACTTCACACTTCTCTGTGTTAAATTTCATCTGCCCTGTGTCTGCCCATTTCACCAGTCTGTCTGTGTCCTCCTGAAGTCTGTTAGTATCCTCCTCACTGTTTACTACATTTCCGAGTTTCGTGGCATCTGCAAACTTTGAAATGATGCCCCGTATACGCAAATCCAGATCATGAATATATATATATATCAAAAAGAGCAGTGGTCCTAATACTGATCCCTGGGGAACACCACTGTATACTTCCCTACAATCTGAAAAACAACCATTCACCACTACTCTCTGCTTTCTGTCCCTTAGCCAATTTCTAAGCGACGCTGCCACTGTCCCTTTAATTCCATGGGCTTCAATTTTTCAAACAAGTCTATTATGTGGTACTTTGTCAAACGCTTTTTGAAAAACCAATGAAGAGACGATGAGATGTTGTGAGGTGAATGAGGAGATGAAATAAGGTGATAGGACCATAGGACCAGGAGGAGGCCATTCAGCCCCTCAAGCCTATTCTATTAGATCATGGCTGATCTGTACCTCAACTCCATATACCCGCCTTGGTTCCCTATCCCTTGATACCCTTATTTAAGAAAAATCTATTGATCTCAGTCTTGAAAATTGAAATTACCCAGAATCCATTGCCTTTTCGGCAATGTCAGGTGAATGATGCATTTTTCAAGAGTTCTCACGATTTCCTACTGAAGTGATGGCCAGAGATCGGGAGATCCCTGCAGTAATTCTCCCGTTGTGTGCATAGTCAGTGCCGCCTTTAAGTATCCAATACATTGCGGGCAGACTCCACCACACCTGCAGCTTGGCATCTTGCTACATCTGCCAGAAGTGCTCTACTACTAGAAATGAGTGTATACAGCTTCCATTACCTCGTCAAAGAGCCGCAGATTTAAGTAGAATCTCTCACCTTTAGCTTGACCCTGGTGTAGGCCGTACACTCGGTGTAGTTTGTCCAGGTTCGGTTGCTCACGGGGTGTCGAAACCACCAGCCATTTTCAGTACAGATCTTGGTTACCTTTTCTAAATAGGAAAAGGGAGAGTTAAAGACAGCTCTGTCAAGCAAATCATCTGCTTCAACACACGAGAAGCATAGAGTTACCGCAGGAAGCAGCCTGATAGAATGTAAAGGGCAACACACAGACAGACAAAGCAAGACCATGGCTGTGGGAGACCGAGGTTATCAATTTAGGGAGGACTCAACTCACATTAACCAGAGGAAACCAGCACCTACACTTGGGCCCACAAGAATGCTGCCCCATTGTTTCCTACAGGATTTTTTAAACTTGTTTCTATTCTCAGGATGTGGGCGTCTATGAGTTGAGGCAGGGGTGGAGATGGACAATATTATTGAGTTAGAAGTAGGCGGTCTTTGTGATGGAGAGGATATGGGTTGGAAGCTCAGCTTGGGGTCAAATAGGACGCCGAGGTTGCGAACCAGGTTCAACCTGAGACAGTAGTCGGGCCGGGGGATGAAATTGGTGGTAAGTGTATGGATTTTATGGCGGGGGCCGAAGATAATAGTTTCAATCTTCCCAATGTTTAACTGGATGAAATTGCGGCTTATCCAGGACTGGATATCGGACAAGCAGGCTGACAACACAGAGGCAGTGGAGGGGTCGAAAGTGGTGCTAGAGAAGTAGAGCTGGGTGTCATTAGCGTACATGTGGAAGCTGACCTCTTGTCTTTGATGATGTCACCGAGGGGCAGCATATAGATGAGTAAGAGGAGGGGACCAAAGATAGATCCTCGGGGGGGCTCCAGAGGTTATGGTGCGGGGACAGGAAGAGAAACCATTACAGGTGATTGTCTGGCTACGACTGGATAGATAGGAATGGAACCAGGCGAAGGCAGTTCCACGCAGCTAGACAACGGAGGAGAGGCGATGTAGGAAGATGGTGTGGTCAACCAGGTCAAAGGCTTCAGACAGGTCGAGAAGTATGAGGAAGGAAAATGCGCCATGGTCACAGTCATATAGGATATCATTTGTTAAGCTGTCATTTCTCTTTTCATTGACAACAGAGTTGTTGTGCATCCCTAACAGTTTATCTTTTTATTGATAACTTGATAACTTCAAAATCCATTGGCTGCTTTGCGATCTCCATCATTCAATCAGCATGCATGGCAAAACCTAAAGTAGGAAACTGATGCCTTTGTTGGCTGTCATTGTGCAGAATGTGTGTGTGTTTTAATTGGGGAGCCAGATTTGTTTATTTCCCTTTGTGCTTTGTGTTGTCATAGATCTTAGGTACCAAAATTAATAGATTGAAGATTAAGATATGTTAGGGGGGAAAACAATAGCAGTTTACAGACTTACCCGAGGGATCAAAGTCCTGAAAGTAATCAGGGCAATGCTGCACAGAGGTCGATCTGGCGAGAGAGTCCTCCCAGCACAGCCATCCATCCCAGGTGCGGTTACAGTAGGAGCCTGTGAATCAGAAAAAGCAGCATATTAATGTCCGTTTTCTTATTGGTCCTCTGAACTTTCCTGCCTTGCTCCTCCTAAACTGTAAATTTGCCATGCTACACTCTTCTCTCTGCAGTGTGTCTCAGTGGGTCGCTTCTCTCACCTCAGAGTCAGAAGGTTGTGGGTTCAAGCCCCACTCCAGAGACTTGAGCACAAAAATCTAGGCTGACACTCCAGTGCAGTACTGAGGGAGTGCTGCACTGTCGGAGGTGCCGTCTTTCGGGTGAGCCACATGAGATGATATATGGGGAGATGACCAAAAGCTTCGTCAAAGAGGTAGGTTTTAAGGAGTTTCTTAAAGAGAGGCGGAGAGGTTTAGGGAGGGATTTCCAGAGCTTAGGGCCGAGGCAGCCGAAGGCCAAATTGGGGATGCGCAAGAGACCAGAATTGGAGGAGCGTAGAGATCTTGGAGGGTTGTAGGGCTGGAGGAGGTTACAGAGATAGAGAAGGGCAAGGCCATGGAGGGATTTGAAAACAAGAATGAGAATTTTTAAATTGAAGCGTTGTCAGATCGGGAGCCTATATAGGTATGAAAGGACAGTGTGATAACCCACTGTACCGAGTCCCAGAGTGTGAAAGGACAGTGTGATAACCCACTGTACCACCCAGTCCCAGAGTGTGAATGGACAGTGTGATAACCCACTGTACCCAGTCCCAGAGTGTGAAAGGACAGTGTGATAACCCACTGTACCCAGTCCCGGAGTGTGAAAGGACAGTGTGGTAACCCACTGTACCACCCAGTCCCAGAGTGTGAAAGGACAGTGTGATAACCCAGTGTACCACCCAGTCCCAGAGTGTGAAAGGACAGTGTGATAACCCACTGTACCCAGTCCCAGAGTGTGAACGGACAGTGTGATAACACACTGTACCACCCAGTCCGAGAGTCTGAAAGGACTGTGCGATAACACACTGCATCAACCTCTCTCCTGTAAAATTTTTAGAAGGGAATACTGTCGTCAGATAATGGATCTAGAACATAGAACATAGAACATAGAACAGTACAGCACAGTACAGGCCCTTCGGCCCTCGATGTTGTGCCGAGCATTGTCCGAAACCAAGATCAAGCTATCCCACTCCCTATCATTCTGGTGTGCTCCATGTGCTTATCCAATAACCGCTTGAAAGTTCCTAAAGTGTCCGACTCCACTATCACAGCAGGCAGTCCATTCCACACCCCAACCACTCTCTGAGTAAAGAATCTACCTCGGACATCCCTTCTATATCTCCCCCCATGCACCTTATAGTTATGCCCCCTTGTAACAGCTACCTCTACCCGAGGAAATAGTCTCTGAACATCCACTCTATCTATCCCCCTCATCATCTTATAAACCTCTATTAAGTCGCCTCTCATCCTCCTCTGCTCTAAAGAGAAAAGCCCTAGCTCCCTCAATCTTTCCTCATAAGACCTCCCCCCCCAAACCAGGCAGCATCCTGGTAAATCTCCTTTGCACTCTTTCCAATGCTTCCACGTCCTTCCTATAGTGAGGTGACCAGAACTGCACACAATATTCCAAATGTGGTCTCACAAAGGTCCTGTACAGTTGCAGCATAACCTCACGGTTCTTAAACTCAAACCCCTTGTTAATAAACGCTAACACACTATAGGCCTTCTTTACTGAGTGGCAACCTTCAGAGATCTGTGGATATGAACCCCCAGATCCCTCTGTTCCTCCACGTTCCTCAGAACCCTGCCGTTGACCCTGTAATCCTTATTCAAATTTGCCCTACCAAAATGAATCACCTCGCACTTATCAGGGTTAAATTCCATCTGCCATTTTTCGGCCCAGCTCTGCATCCTATCAATGTCTCTTTGCAGCCTACAACAGCCCTCCACCTCATCCACTACTCCACCAATCTTGGTGTCATCAGCAAATTTACTGATCCACCCTTCAGTCCCCTCCTCCAAGTCATTGATAAAAATCACAAACAGCAGAGGACCCAGCACCGACCCCTGTGGCACACCGCTGGTAACTGGTCTCCAGTCCGAAAATTTTCCATCCACCACCACCCTCTGCCTTCTATGAGATAGCCAGTTACTTATCCAATCGGCCAAATTTCCCTCTATCCCACAACTCCTTACTTTCTTCATGAGCCGACCATGGGGAACCTTATTAAACACCTTACTAAAATCCATGTATACGACATCAACTGCTCTACCTTCATCTACACACTTAGTTACCTCCTCAAAGAATTCAATCAAATTTGTTAGGCAAGACTTACCCTTCACGAATCCGTGTTGACTATCCCGGATTAAGTTGCATCTTTCCAAATGGTCATAAACCTATCCTTCAGGACCTTTTCCATTATCTTACCAACCACCGAAGTAAGACTAACCGGCCTATAATTACCAGGGTCATTCCTATTTCCTTTCTTGAAGAGAGGAACAACATTCGCCACTCTCCAGTCCTCTGGCACCATCCCCGTGGACAGTGAGGACCCAAAGATCAAAGCCAAAGGCTCTGCAATCTCCTCCCTTGCCTCCCAAAGAATCCTAGGATATATCCCATCTGGCCCAGGGGACTTATCGACCCTCAGGTTCTTCAAAATTGCTAAAACATCTTCCCTCAGAACATCTACCTCCTCCAGCCTATCCACCTTTATCACACTCTCATCCTCAAGAACATGGCCCCTCTCCTCGGTGAACACTGACGAAAAGTATTCATTCATCACCTCTCCTATCTCTTCTGACTCCACTGCTGTCCTTGACCGGCCCTACCCTCACCCTGGTCATTCTTTTATTTCTCACATAAGAGTAAAAAGCCTTGGGGTTTTCCTTGATCCGACCCGCCAAGGACTTCTCATGCCCCCTCCTAGCTCTCCGAAGCTCTTTTTTTAGCTCATTCCTTGCTACCTTGTACCCCTCAATCGACCCAACTGAACCTTGTTTTCTCATCCTTACATACGCTTCCTTTTTCCTCTTGACTAGACATTCAACCTCTTTTGTGAACCATGGTTCTCTCACTCGGCCATTTCCTCCCTGCCTGACAGGGACATACCTATCAAGGACACGCAGTAATTGCTCCATGAAAAAGCTCCACTTTTCGTTTGTGCCTTTCCCTGATAGTTTCTGTTCCCATCTTATGCTCCCTAATTCTTGCCTAATCGCATCATAATTACCCCTCCCCCAATTATAAACCCTGCCCTGCCGTATGGCCCTATCCCTCTCCATTGCAATAGTGAAAGTCACCGAATTGTGGTCACTATCTCCAAAGTGCTCTCCCACATACAAATCAAACACTTGGCCCGGTTCATTACCCAGTACCAAATCCAATGTGGCCCCACCTCTTGTCGGCCTATCCACATATTGTGTCAGGAAACCCTCCTGCACACACTGTGCAAAAACTATCCCATCCGAACTGTTTGACCTATAAAGGTTCCAATCAATATTTGGAAAGTTGAAGTCACCCATGACAACTACTCTGTGACTTCCACACCTATTCATAATCTGCTTTGCAATTTCTTCCTCCACATCTCTATTACTATTTGGGGGCCTGTAGAAAACTCCTAACAACGTGACCGCTCCTTTCCTATTTCTAACTTCAGCCCATATTACCTCAGACGGCAGATCCCCCTCGAACTGCCTTTCTGCCGCTGTTAAACTATCCTTGATTAACAATGCTACTCCTCCACCTTTCTTACCACCTTCCCTACTCTTACTGAAACATCTATACCCCGGAACTTCCAACAACCATTCCTGTCCCTGTTCTAACCATCTCACGGATAGTGCTGGCTGTTGTCAGCTTCATTAATGCCTGTGTACATACCTTCCCTTTCATATGGTGGGTCCCTGATGATTTTTAAGTAGCACTCATATTGTGCTGACAATATTCTGGTCCGTGACAGGCCCAACGATGGAGACATTCTCGCTGTTGAGTTTCCTTGAGACTGCTGCGTGGTCTGCACTTCATAGGCTGACTGGAAAGAAAAAGCAGTTATTTTGAACTTAATTTAATGGCCGTATTGAGCTATCATGCTGGTGTTTGCTTCTTGTTCCATCGTCTTGCATTGTTCAAATCCCTGTTGCCACTGCCATGTTGCCTTCCAATGAGAAAGACAACCATTTCATATTTCACAACACAAACCAAAACAAGGTAAATCTGAAAATAATGCAGCAGCTGACTTCATTCGATAACAATCGTTGAGTTTTGTTCTGAGTCATACAGCCCAAGAGTGTTCCAGGTTCGATTACCCCCAATCCCATGAGCACTAATCTTGTGTAACAACCTCTTGTGTAGCACTTTATCGAATGCCTTTTGAAATTCCAAATATACTACATCCACTGGTTCCCCCTTATCTACCCTGCTAGTTACATCCTCCAAAAACTGTCAAACACGATTTCCCTTTCATAAAACCGTGTTGACTCTGCCCAATCATATTATGATTTTCTAAGTGCCCTGTTACCATGTCCCTAATAACAGATTCTCGCATTTTCCCTACTACTGATGTTAGGCTAACTGGCCTGTAGTTCTCGGTTTTCTCTCTCCCTACTTTCTTGAATAGCACTGTTACATTTGCTACCTTCCAATCCGCTGGGACCATTCTAGAATCTAGGGAATTCTGGAAGATCACAACCAATGCATCCACTATCTCTGCAGCCACCTCTTTTAGAACCCTAGGATGTAGGCCGTCAGGCCCAGGGGATTTGTCGGCTTTTAGTCCCATTAGATTCTCAAGTACTTATTCTCGACTAATATTAATTTCTTTAAGTTCCTCACTCTCATTAAAGAGGCAAAATGATCTGTTAATCAGTAAGCTGAAAGAAAGAGTTATGGCCTTAAGAGAACAAGTGATAGAAACTTACAAGAGTAGACAGAAGGGAGGGGATTTTTGAGGGGAGTGGATAGTATTAGATTCAATCAGTTAGATGACCAGGCCAGAATCAGAGCTCGAGAGTGAATCTTCAGGATTGAAGCTGGAGAGCAGCACAACTTGAACAGGAGTGTCACAATATGGAGTCAAGTATTGTGGGAAGCCAAGGGAATGCGGATGCTGTATCCCCCTTCCTGAATACGAGACGCCCGTGAGATGGCCCTGGAAGCTGATCCCGCCACCTACCTTCTGTGGGCGGGTGGCTTCCAGGACGCATGATCTTCCAATGCTTCCTGCTGACTTCCCAACTGGAACTGTTGGGAAGTCAGGTTTAAACAAGGCCCTGGAATTAAAATGTCACTGGCCTCATTTCTGGAGGAGCGGATGAGTTTCCAACTCATACCATAAACGCCCACCCAAAACCCACCCGGTGTTAAGAGCAGGGTCAATGACTCGAGACTCAATTTTAACTCGGGGCGTGAGTGCAGTCTGCAGGGGGGGCCAGAGTGAGCGGCATGATGAAAGGAGAGATTTTAACTTCTGGGCCTCACTTCCAAGTGGGATGTCAGACTCCTGCCATGATCCCACGGGAATTGCTACCTGGGTCGGTGGGCGTGAGTGGGATTTCAGGCGGCAAGAGGCCGTCGCCAGGGACCTGAGGGAACGGTCCCTGGCATGAGGTAAGATTTGATGGGGGGTGCTATGGAGGCAATCGCAGTCAGGGGAGGGTGTGGGTAGCCTGGGGCGGAGGAAGTCCAAGATCTTTTTGTGGAGCATGGAGAAGTACGAGGAAACCACAGAATAACGAAAAATACTCACCTTTCTGGCCCTGCTCCTGCTTCCCATTAGGTTTCACTGGTGACTTGCGCAATCCGGAATAAAAATCACGTTAGGCTCCTAATTGCATCACATGACTGGCATTTAAATATTAATGAGGCCCCAAAGCTGTTGAAACCCGGCAGTTAAAATGGAGACAGGCAGGACCATGTCAAGAACTGCCATTTTATCCACCCGCCTGCTTCATTCCCATGGAGGGCGTTGGGGGGCTAGAATCGGCTCTTTCAATTCAGAAAGTCAATGTAAACTGGTCAAATTTGCAGATGATCCCAAGCTCGGAGGGGCGGTGGAATCAAAGGAGGCAGCAGAGAAATTACAGACTGAGTACAGAATTACAGAATGTGTAAGTGTGTACAACTATAGCAGATGAAATTTAATACAGAATAAAATTGTAAAGTGTTGCACATCGGAAGGAAAAATGGGCGCCAAACGAACGCCATGAATAGTGTGAAAATAGCTAGGAACAAAGCTGATAGAGACCTTGGGATTTGGTAGATTTGAGGCTCAACATGTACAACTACAGCAGGCCAGGGCAGCAATCAATAAAGGCAATAGGATGTTGAATGACAGTAGAATCAGAGGAAGTCATGACGAAACTGTACAGAGCTCTAGTCAGACTCACCTTGAGCACTGTGTCCAGTTCTGGTCAGACCCACTCTGAGCACCGTGTCCAGTTCTGGTCAGACCCACCTTGAGCACTGTGTCCAGTTCTGGTCAGACTCACCTTGAGCACTGTGTCCAGTTCTGGTCAGACTCACCTTGAGCACTGTGTCCAGTTCTGGTCAGACCCATCTTGAGCACTGTGTCCAGTTCTGGTCAGACCCACCTTGAGCACTGTGTCCAGTTGTGGTCAGACCCACCTTGAGCACTGTGTCCAGTTCTGGTCAGACCCACCTTGAGCACTGTGTCCAGTTCTGGTCAGACCCACCTTGAGCACTGTGTCTAGTTCTGGTCAGACCCACCCTGAGCACTGTGTCCAGTTCTGGTCAGACCCACCTTGAGCAATGTGTCTAGTTCTGGTGAGACTCACCTTGTGCACTGTGTCCAGTTCTGGTCAGACCCACCTTGAGCACTGTGTCCAGTTCTGCTCAGACACACCTTGAGCACTGTGTCTAGTTCTGGTCAGACTCACCTTGAGCACTGTGTCCAGTTCTGGTCAGACACACCTTGAGCACTGTGTCTAGTTCTGGTCACACCCACCTTGAGCAATGTGTCCAGTTCTGGTCAGACCCACCCTGAGCACTGTGTCCAGTTCTGGCAGACCCACCTCGAGCACTGCCTCTAGTTCTGGTCAGAACCACCTTGAGCATTGTGTCCAGTTCTGGTCAGACCCACCTTGAGCACTGTGTCCAGTTCTGGTCAGACTCACCTTGAGCACTGTGTCCAGTTCTGGTCAGACCCACCTTGAGCACTGTGTCCAGTTGTGGTCAGACCCACCTTGAGCACTGTGTCCAGTTCTGGTCAGACCCACCTTGAGCACTGTGTCCAGTTCTGGTCAGACCCACCTTGAGCACTGTGTCTAGTTCTGGTCAGACCCACCCTGAGCACTGTGTCCAGTTCTGGTCAGACCCACCTTGAGCAATGTGTCTAGTTCTGGTGAGACTCACCTTGTGCACTGTGTCCAGTTCTGGTCAGACCCACCTTGAGCACTGTGTCCAGTTCTGCTCAGACACACCTTGAGCACTGTGTCTAGTTCTGGTCAGACTCACCTTGAGCACTGTGTCCAGTTCTGGTCAGACACACCTTGAGCACTGTGTCTAGTTCTGGTCACACCCACCTTGAGCAATGTGTCCAGTTCTGGTCAGACCCACCCTGAGCACTGTGTCCAGTTCTGGCAGACCCACCTCGAGCACTGCCTCTAGTTCTGGTCAGAACCACCTTGAGCATTGTGTCCAGTTCTGGTCAGACCCACCTTGAGCACTGTGTCCAGTTCTGGTCAGACTCACCTTGAGCACTGTGTCCAGTTCTGGTCAGGACCACCTTGAGCACTGTGTCCAGTTCTGCTCAGATCCACCTTGAGCAATGTGTCCAGTTGTGGTCAGACCCACCTTGAGCACTATGTCCAGCTCTGGGTCAGATTCACCTTGATCACTGTGTCCAGCTCTGGTCAGACCCACCTTGAGCACTGTGTCCAGTTCTGGTCTGACCAACCCTGAGCCCTGTGTCCAGTTCTGGTCAGACCCACCTTGAGCACTGGGTCTAGTTCTGGTCAGACCCACCTTGATTACAGTGTCCAATTTTGGTCAGAACTACCTTGAGTACAGTGTCCAATTCTGGTCAGAACCACCTTGAGCACTGTGTCCAGTTCTGGTCAGACCCACCTTGAACACTGTGTCCAGTTCTGGTCAGACCCACCTTGAGCACTGTGTCCAGTTCTCGTCAGACTCACCTTGAGCACTGTGTCCAGTTCTGGTCAGACCCACCTTGAGCACTGTGTCTAGTTCTGGTCAGACCCACCTTGAGCACCGTGCCCAGTTCTGGTCAGACCCACCTTGAGCACGGTGTCCAGTTCTGGTCAGACTCACCATGAGCAGTGTGTCCAGTTCTCGTCAGACACACCTTGAGCACTGTGTCCAGTTCTGGTCAGAGCAACCTTGAGCACTGTGTCCAGTTCTGGTCAGACCCACCTTGAGACTGTGTCTAGTTCTGGTCAGACCCACATTGAGCACCGTGTCCAGTTCTGGTCAGACCCACCTTGAGCACCGTGTCTAGTTCTGGTCAGACCCACCCTGAGCACTGTGTCCAGTTCTGGTCAGACCCACCCTGAGCACTGTGTCCAGTTCTGGTCAGACCCACCTTGAGCAATGTGTCTAGTTCTGGTCAGACCCACCCTGAGCACTGTGTCAAGTTCTGGTCAGACCCACCTTGAGCAATGTGTCTAGTTCTGCTCAGACCCACCTTGAGCACTGTGTCCAGTTCTGGTCAGATCCACCTTGAGCAAAGTGTCCAGTTGTGGTCAGACCCACCTTGAGCACTGTGTCCAGCTCTGGGTCAGATTCACCTTGATCACTGTGTCCAGCTCTGGTCAGACCCACCTTGAGCACTATGTCCAGTTCTGGTCTGACCAACCCTGAGCCCTGTGTCCAGTTCTGGTCAGACCCACCTTGAGCACTGGGTCTAGTTCTGGTCAGACCCACCTTGATTACAGTGTCCAATTTTGGTCAGAACTACCTTGAGTACAGTGTCCAATTCTGGTCAGAACCACCTTGAGCACTGTGTCCAGTTCTGGTCAGACCCACCTTGAGCACTGTGTCCAGTTCTGGTCAGACCCACCTTGAGCACTGTGTCCAGTTCTCGTCAGACTCACCTTGAGCACTGTGTCCAGTTCTGGTCAGACCCACCTTGAGCACTGTGTCTAGTTCTGGTCAGACCCACCTTGAGCACCGTGCCCAGTTCTGGTCAGACCCACCTTGAGCACGGTGTCCAGTTCTGGTCAGACTCACCATGAGCAGTGTGTCCAGTTCTCGTCAGACACACCTTGAGCACTGTGTCCAGTTCTGGTCAGAGCAACCTTGAGCACTGTGTCCAGTTCTGGTCAGCCCCACCTTGAGACTGTGTCCAGTTCTGGTCAGACTCACCTTGAGCACTGTGTCCAGTTCTGGTCAGACCCACCTTGAGCACTGTGTCCAGTTCTGGTCAGACCCACCTTGAGCACTGTGTCCAGTTCTGGTCAGACCCACCTTGAGCTCTGTGTCCAGTTCTGGTCAGACCCACCCTGAGCACTGTGTCCAGTTCTGGTCAGACCCAACTTGAGCACTGTGTCCAGTTCTAGTCCGACCCACCTTGAGCACTGTGTCCAGTTCTGGTCAGACCCACCCTGAGCACTGTGTCCAGTTCTGGTCAGACCCACCTTGAGCAATGTGTCTAGTTCTGGTCAGACTCACCTTGAGCACTGTGTCCAGTTCTGGTCAGATCCACCTTGAGCACTGTGTCCAGTTCTGCTCAGACCCACCTTGAGCACTGTGTCCAGTTCTGGTCAGATCCACCTTGAGCACTGTGTCCAGTTCTGCTCAGACCCACCTTGAGCACTGTGTCCAGTTGTGGTCAGACCCACCTTGAGCTCTGTGTCCAGTTCTGGTCAGACCCACCTTGAGCAATGTGTCTAGTTCTGGTGAGACTCACCTTGAGCACTGTGTCCAGTTCTGGTCAGACTCACCTTGAGCACTGTGTCCAGTTCTGGTCAGACACACCTTGAGCACTGTGTCTACTTCTGGTCAGACCCACCTTGAGCACTGTGTCCAGTTCTGGTCAGACCCACCTTGAGCACTGGGTCCAGTTCTGGTCAGACCCACCTTGAGCACTGTGTCCAGTTCTCGTCAGACTCACCTTGAGCACTGTGTCCAGTTCTGGTCAGACCCACCTTGAGCACTGTGTCCAGTTCTGATCAGACCCACCTTGAGCACCGTGCCCAGTTCTGGTCAGACCCACCTTGAGCAGTGTGTCCAGTTCTCGTCAGACACACCTTGAGCACTGTGTCCAGTTCTGGTCAGACCCACCTTGAGCACTGTGTCCAGTTCTGGTCAGACCCACCTTGAGACTGTGTCTAGTTCTGGTCAGACCCACCTTGAGCACTGTGTCCAGATCTGGTCAGACCAACCTTGAGCACTGTGTCCAGTTCTGGTCAGACCCACCTTGAGCACTGTGTCCAGTTCTGGTCAGACCCACCTTGAGTTTTGTGTCCAGTTCTGGTCAGACCCACCCTGAGCACTGTGTCCAGTTCTGGTCAGACCCAACTTGAGCACTGTGTCCAGTTCTGGTCAGACCCACCTTGAGCACTGTGTCCAGTTCTGGTCAGACCCACCCTGAGCACTGTGTCCAGTTCTGGTCAGACCCACCCTGAGCACTGTGTCTAGTTCTGGTCAGACCCACCCTGAGCACTGTGTCCAGTTCTGGTCAGACCCACCCTGAGCACTGTGTCCAGTTCTGGTCAGACCCACCTTGAGCAATGTGTCTAGTTCTGGTCAGACCCACCCTGAGCACTGTGTCCAGTTCTGGTCAGACCCACCTTGAGCAATGTGTCTAGTTCTGGTCAGACTCACCTTGAGCACTGTGTCCAGTTCTGGTCAGATCCACCTTGAGCACTGTGTCCAGTTCTGCTCAGACCCACCTTGAGCACTGTGTCCAGTTCTGGTCAGATCCACCTTGTGCACTGTGTCCAGTTCTGCTCAGACCCACCTTGAGCACTGTGTCCAGTTGTGGTCAGACCCACCTTGAGCTCTGTGTCCATTTCTGGTCAGACCCACCTTGAGCAATGTGTCTAGTTCTGGTGAGACTCACCTTGAGCACTGTGTCCAGTTCTGGTCAGACTCACCTTGAGCACGGTGTCCAGTTCTGGTCAGACACACCTTGAGCACTGTGTCCAGTTCTGGTCAGACACACCTTGAGCACTGTGTCTACTTCTGGTCAGACCCACCTTGAGCACTGTGTCCAGTTCTGGTCAGACCCACCTTGAGCACTGGGTCCAGTTCTGGTCAGACCCACCTCGAGCACTGCCTCTAGTTCTGGTCAGAACCACCTTGAGCATTGTGTCCAGTTCTGGTCAGACCCACCTTAAGCACTGTGTCCAGTTCTGGTCAGACTCACCTTGAGCACTGTGTCCAGTTCTGGTCAGACTCACCTTGAGCACTGTGTCCAGTTCTGGTCAGACCCACCTTGAGCTCTGTGTCCAGTTCTGGTCAGACCCACCCTGAGCACTGTGTCCAGTTCTGGTCAGACCCAACTTGAGCACTGTGTCCAGTTCTGGTCCGACCCACCTTGAGCACTGTGTCCAGTTCTGGTCAGACCCACCTTGAGCACTGTGTCCAGTTCTGGTCAGACCCACCTTGAGCACTGCCTCTAGTTCTGGTCAGAACCACCTTGAGCATTGTGTCCAGTTCTGGTCAGACTCACCTTGAGCACTGTGTCCAGTTCTGGTCAGGACCACCTTGAGCACTGTGCCCAGTTCTGCTCAGATCCACCTTGAGCAATGTGTCCAGTTCTGGTCAGACCCACCTTGAGCACTGTGTCCAGCTCTGGTCAGATTCACCTTGAGCAATGTGTCCAGTTCTGGTCAGACCCACCTTGAGCACTGTGTCCAGCTCTGGTCAGATTCACCTTGAGCACTGTGTCCAGTTCTGGTCAGACCAACCCTGAGCCCTGTGTCCAGTTCTGGTCAGACCCACCTTGAGCACTGTGTGCAGTTCTGGTCAGAACTACCTTGCGTACAGTGTCCAGTTCTGCTCAGATCCACCTTGAGCACTGTGTCTAGTTCTGGTCAGACTCACCATGAGCAGTGTGTCCAGTTCTCGTCAGACTCACCTTGAGCACTGTGTCCAGTTCTGGTCAGACCCACCTTGAGCACTGTGTCCAGTTCTGGTGAGCCCCACCTTGAGACTGTGTCTAGTTCTGGTCAGACCCACCTTGAGCACTGTGTCCAGTTCTGGTCAGACCCACCATGAGCACTGTGTCCAGTTCTCGTCAGACTCACCTTGAGCACTGTGTCCAGTTCTGGTCAGACCCACCTTGAGCACTGTGTCCAGTTCTGGTCAGACCCACCTTGAGCACTGTGTCCAGTTCTGGTCAGACCCACCTTGCGCACTGTGTCCAGTTCTGGTCAGACCCACCTTGAGCACTGTGTCCAGTTCTGGTCAGACCCACCTTGAGCACTGTGTCCAGTTCTGGTCAGACCCACCTTGAGCACTGGGTCCAATTCTGGTCAGACCCACCTTGAGCACTGTGTCCAGTTCTGGTCAGACCCACCTTGAGCACTGTGTCTAGTTCTGGTCAGACCCACCTTGAGCACTGTGTCCATTTCTGGTCAGACCCACCTTGCGCACTGTGTCCAGTTCTGGTCAGACCCACCTTGAGCACTGTGTCCAGTTCTGTTCAGACCCACCTTGAGCACTGTGTCCAGTTCTGGTCAGACCCACCTTGAGCACTGGGTCCAGTTCTGGTCAGACCCACCTTGAGCACTGTGTCCAGTTCTGTTCAGACCCACCTTGAGCACTGTGTCCAGTTCTGGTCAGACCCACCTTGAGCACTGGGTCCAGTTCTGGTCAGACCCACCTTGAGCACTGTGTCCAGTTCTGGTCAGACACACCCTGAGCACTGTGTCCAGTTCTGGTCAGACCCACCTTGAGCACTGGGTCCAGTTCTGGTCAGACCCACCTTGAGTACAGTGTCCAATTCTGGTCAGAACCACCTTGAGTACAGTGTCCAATTCTGGTCAGAACCACCTTGAGTACAGTGTCCAATTCTGGTCAGAACCACCTTGAGAACTGTGTCCAGTTCTGGTCAGACCCACCTTGAGCACTGTGTCCAGTTCTGGTCAGACCCACCTTGAGCACGGTGTCCAGTTCTGGTCAGACTCACCTTGAGCACTGTGTCCAGTTCTGGTCAGACCCACCTTGAGTACTGTGTCCAGTTCTGGTCAGACCCACCTTGAGCACTGGGTCCAGTTTTGGTTAGACCCACCTTGAGCACTGTGTCCAGTTCTGGTCAGACTCACCTTGAGCACTGTGTCCAGTTCTGGTCAGACCCACCTTGAGCACTGTGTCCAGTTCTGGTCAGACCCACCTTGAGCACTGTGTCCAGTTCTGGTCAGACCCACCCTGAGCACTGTGTCCAGTTCTGGTCAGACCCACCTTGAGCACTGGGTCCAGTTCTGGTCAGACCCACCTTGAGTACAGTGTCCAATTCTGGTCAGAACCACCTTGATTACAGTGTCCAATTCTAGTCAGAACCACCTTGAGCACTGTGTCCAGTTCTGGTCAGACCCACCTTGAGCACTGTGTCCAGTTCTGGTCAGACCCACCTTGAGCACTGTGTCCAGTTCTGGTCAGACCCACCTTGAGCACTGTGTCCAGTTCTGGTCAGTGAGACACAGGGGAGGTGACCTTAGGGAGGGTTATACGATTGTTAAGGGAATGGAAAAGGTGAATCTGGAATATTAATTTAAATTAAATTGTAAAAATAGGGCAAGTGGTCACAGGGTCAAACGAATCGTAGGTAAATTTAGGACTGATATCATGAAGTTCTCCTTCACACAGAGAGTGACCAACACATGGCTAGAGGAGGGGAGGCAAAAACCCTACAATCATTTATACAATTGGACGATGCATTGTGCGAAATGCAGGGCCTTTCTGGGTGGAAGAATTAAGATGGGCCGAATGGTCTTCCTCATCTGTAATTATGCTCTAATCTTGTGACTTTGTGACATATACACTTAATGTGCGATATATAGATTGAACATGACTCATCCATGTAATATGAGTTGTATACAGTTCAGGTCTGATTCTCACTGCATGCAAATATTTGAATTATACAGAAGATAGATGAGAATGTTTTTGTTCTCACCTCTGTGAGCATCACAGCCGTGAGGAAGCAGACGGTCACACTTCCTCTGATAATCTGAGTCATCCTGACCACACTTAGGAAAAACTGTGAAGGAAGCAGAAAGATGAGAGTTAGGGTTTCCAACACTCACGGATCGCCCTGGAGTCTCCAGGTATGGTGCTTGGATCTCCCGGGAGCTGTTGACCGCAACCTGGGCGATTTTTGAGAATTAAATTTCCCGCCCCAGCATCAAACGGCCCCGCTCCGTGAGGTCACCACGCCCACCCTGCTGTAGCTGCAGAGCCTGCAATGTCTTGGTCTGACCGGACCAATGGGGACCTCGGGAATTCAGAATTGTGGTGGCTGAGGAATCGGGGCGGAGACAGGTCGCGAAGGGCACAGGAGTCGGGGAATGGGGTTCAAGGAGAGAGGGCGGCTACAAAATGTCCCATTCCCTCCCTCCTCTCTCCACACTGTCCTATTCCCTCCCTCCTCTCCCCACACTGTCCTATTCCCTCCCTCCTCTCCCCACACTGTCCTATTCCCTCCCTCCTCTCTCCACACTGTCCCATTCCCTCCCTCCTCTCTCTCCACTGTCCTATTCCCTCCCTCCTCTCTCCACACTGTCCTATTCCCTCCCTCCTCTCTCCACACTGTCCCATTCCCTCCCTCCTCTCTCTCCACTGTCCTATTCCCTCTCTCCTCTCTCCACACTGTCCCATTCCCTCCTTCCTCTCTGCAAACTGTCCTATTCCCTCCCTCCTCTCTCCACACTGTCCCATTCCCTCCCTCCTCTTTCGACTGTCCTATTCCCTACCTCCACTGTCCCATTCCCTCCATCCTCTCTCCACTGTCCCATTCCCTCTCTCCTCTCCCCACACTGTCCCATTCCCTCTCACCTCTCTCCACACTGTCCTATTCCCTCCCTCCTCCCTCCACACTGTCCCATTCCCTCCCTCCTCCCTCCACACTGTCCTATTCCCTCCCTCCTCTCGCCACTGTCCTATTCCCTCCCTCCTCTCTCCACACGGTCCCATTCCCTCCCTCCTCTCTCCACACTGTCCTATTCCCTCCCTCCACTCTCCACACTGTCCTATTCCCTCTCTCTTCTCCCCACACTGTCCCGTTCCCTCCTTCCTCTCTGCAAACTGTCCTATTCCCTCCCTCCACTCTCCAAACTGTCCCATTCCCTCCCTCCTCTCTCCAATGTCCTATTCCCTCCCTCCTCTGTCCACTGTCCCATTCCCTCCCTCCTCTCTCCACACTGTCCCATTCCCTCTCTCCTCTCTCCACACTGTCCCATTCCCTCCCTCCTCTCTCCACTGTCCTATTCCCTCCCTCCTCTCTCCACAATGTCCCATTCCCTCCCTCCTCTCCCCAGTGTTCCATTCCCTCCCTCCTCTCTCCACACTGTCCTATTCCCTCCCTACTCTCTCCGCACTGTCCCATTCCCTCCCTCCTCTCTCCACTGTCCTAGTCCCTCCCTCCTCTCTCCACACTGTCCCATTCCCTCCCTCCTCTCTCCACTGTCCTATTCCCTCCCTCCTCTCTCCACACTGTCCTATTCCCTCTCTCCTCACTGTCCTACTCCCTCCCTCCTCTCTCCACACTGTCCCATTCCCTACCTCCTCACTCCACTGTCCGATTCCCTCCCTCCTCTCTCCACTGTCCTATTCCCTCCCTCCTCACTCCACTGTCCCATTCCCTCCCTCCTCTCTCCACACTGTCCCATTCCCTCCCTCCTCTCTCCACACTTTCCTATTCCCTCACTCCTCTCTCCACACTGTCCCATTCCCTCCCTCCTCACTCCACTGTCCCATTCCCTCCCTCCTCTCTCCACTGTCCTATTCCCTCAGTCGTCTCCCCACACTGTCCCATTCCCTCCCTCCTCTCCCCACACTGTCCCATTCCCTCCCTCCTCTCCCCACACTGTCCAATTCCCTCCCTCCTCTCCCCACACTGTCCCATTCCCTCCCTCCTCTCTCCACTGTCCTATTCCCTCCCTCCTCTCTCCACACTGTCCTATTCCCTCCCTTCTCTCTCCACACTGTTCCATTCCTCCCTCCTCTCCCCACTGTCCTACTCCCTCCCTCCTCTCTCCACACTGTCCCATTCCCTCCCTCCTCTCTGCACACTGTCCTATTCCCTCCCTCCTCTCCCCAGTGTTCCATTCCCTCCCTCCTCTCTCCACTGTCCTATTCCCTCCCTCCTCTCTCCACACTGTCCCATTCCCTCCCTCCTCTCTCCACTGTCCTACTCCGTCCCTCCTCTCTCCACACTGTCCCATTCCCTCCCTCCTCTCTGCACACTGTCCTATTCCCTCCCTCCTCTCTTCACACTGTCCTTTTCCCTCCCTCCTCTCTCCACACTGTCCCATTCCCTCCCTCCTCACTCCACTGTCCCATTCCCTCCCTCCTCTCTCCACTGTCCTATTCCCTCCCTCCTCTCTCCACACTGTCCCATTCCTCCCTCCTTTCTCCACACTGTCCCATTCCCTCCCTCCTCTCTCCACACTGTCCCATTCCCTCCCTCCTCTCCCCACACTGTCCCATTCCCTCCCTCCTCTCTCCACTGTCCTATTCCCTCCCTCCTCTCTCCACACTGTCCTATTCCCTCCCTCCTCTCTCCACTGTCCCATTCCCTCCCTCCTCTCTCCACACTGTCCTATTCTCTCCCTCCTCTCTCCACTGTCCCATTCACTCCCTCCTCTCTCCACACTGTCCTATTCCCTCCCTCCTCTCTCCACTGTCCTATTCCCTCCCTCCTCTCCCCACACTGTCCCATTCCCTCCCTCCTCTCTCCACATTGTCCTATTCCCTCCCTCCTCTCTCCACACTGTCCCATTCCCTCTCTCCTCTCTCCACATTGTCCCATTCCCTCCCTCCTCTCTCCACACTGTCCCATTCCTTCTCTCCTCTCTCCACACTGTCCCATTCCCTCCCTCTTCTCCCCACACTGTCCCATTCCCTCAGACGTCTCCCCACACTGTCCCATTCCCTCCCTCCTCTCCCCACACTGTCCCATACCCTCCCTCCTCTCTCCACTGTCCCATTCCCTACCTCCTCTCTCCACACTGTCCCATTCCCTCAGTCGTCTCTCTCCACTGTCCTATTCCCTCCCTCCTCTCCCCAAAATGTCCCATTCCCACCCTCCTCTCTTCACTGTCCTATTCCCTCTCTCCTCTCTCCACAATGTCCCATTCCCACCCTCCTCTCTCCACACTGTCCTATTCCCTCCCTCCTCTCTCCACTGTCCTATTCCCTCCCTCCTCTCCCCACACTGTCCCATTCCCTCCCTCATCTCCCCACACTGTCCCATTCCCTCCCTCCTCTCCCCACACTGTCCCATTCCCTCCCTCCTCTCCCCACACTGTCCCATTCCCTCCCTCCTCTCCCCACACTGTCCCATTCCCTCCCTCCTCTCCCCACACTGTCCCATGCCCTCCCTCCCTCTCCCCACACTGTCCCATTCCCTCCCTCCTCTCCCCACACTGTCCCTTTCCCTCCCTCCTCTCTCCACACTGTCCCTTTCCCTCCCTCCTCTCTCCACACTGTCCCATTCCCCCCTCCCCTCTCCACACTGTCCCATTCCCTCGCTCCTCTCTCCACACTGTCCCATTCCCTCCCTCCTCTCTCCACACTGTCCTATTCCCTCCCGCCCCTCTCCACACTGTCCCATTCTCTCCCTCCTCTCGCCACACTGTCCCATTCCCTCCCTCCTCTCCCCACACTGTCTTATTCCCTCCCTTCCCTCTCCACACTGTACCATTCCCTCCCCCCTCTCTCCACACTGTCCCATTCCCTCCCTCCTCACTCCACTGTCCCATTCCCTCCCTCCTCTCTCCACACTGTCCCATTCCCTCCCTCCTCTCCCCACACTGTCCTATTCCCTCTCTCCTCTCTCCACAATGTCCCATTCCCACCCTCCTCTCTCCACACTGTCCTATTCCCTCCCTCCTCTCCCCACACTGTCCCATTCCCTCCCTCCTCTCCCCACACTGTCCCATTCCCTCCCTCCTCTCCCCACACTGTCCCATTCCCTCCCTCCTCTCCCCACACTGTCCCATTCCCTCCCTCCTCTCCCCACACTGTCCCATTCCATCCCGCCTCTCTCCACACTGTCCTATTCCCTCCCTCCTCTCTCCACACTGTCCCATTCCCTCCCTCCTCTCTCCACTGTCCCATTCCCCCAATCCTCTCCCCACACTGTCCCATTCCCTCCCTCCTCTCTCCACTGTCCTATTCCCTCCCTCCTCTCTCCACATTGTACGCATTCCCTCCCTCCTCTCTCCACTGTCCTATTCCCTCCCTCCTCTCTCCACACTGTCCTTTTCCCTCCCTCCTTCTCTCCACACTGTCCCATTCCCTCTCTCCTCTCTCCACACTGTCCCATTCCCTCCCTCCTCTCTCCACACTGTCCCATTCCCTCTCTCCTCTCACCACACTGTCCCATTCCCTCCCTCCTCTCTCCACACTGTCCTATTCCCTCCCTTCTCTCTCCACACTGTTCCATTCCTCCCTCCTCTCCCCACTGTCCTACTCCCTCCCTCCTCTCTCCACTGTCCCATTCCCTCCCTCCTCTCTCCACACTGTCCTATTCCCTCCCTCCTCTCTCCACTGTCCCATTCCCTCCCTCCTCTCTCCACACTGTCCTATTCCCTCCCTCCTCTCTCCACTGTCCTATTCCCTCCCTCCTCTCCCCACACTGTCCCATTCCCTCCCTCCTCTCTCCACATTGTCCTATTCCCTCCCTCCTCTCTCCACACTGTCCCATTCCCTCCCTCCTCTCTCCACACTGTCCCATTCCTTCTCTCCTCTCTCCACACTGTCCCATTCCCTCTCTCCTCTCCCCACACTGTCCTATTCCCTCAGACGTCTCCCCACACTGTCCCATTCCCTCCCTCCTCTCTCCACTGTCCCATTCCCTCCCTCCTCTCCCCACACTCTCCCATTTCCTCTCTCCACTGTCCCATTCCCTCCCTCCTCTCCCCACACTGTCCCATTCCCTCAGACGTCTCCCCACACTGTCCCAATCCCTCCCTCCTCTCCCCACACTGTCCCATTCCCTCCCTCCTCTCTCCACTGTCCCATTCCCTCCCTCCTCTCCCCACACTGTCCCATTCCCTCAGACGTCTCCCCACACTGTCCCATTCCCTCCCTCCTCTCTCCACACTGTCCTATTCCCTCTCTCCTCTCTCCACAATGTCCCATTCCCACCCTCCTCTCTCCACACTGTCCTATTCCCTCCCTCCTCTCCCCACACTGTCCCATTCCCTCCCTCCTCTCCCCACACTGTCCCATTCCCTCCCTCTTCTCCCACACTGTCCCATTCCCTCCCTCCTCTCCCCACACTGTCCCATTCCCTCCCTCCTCTCCCCACACTGTCCCATTCCATCCCGCCTCTCTCCACACTGTCCTATTCCCTCCCTCCTCTCTCCACACTGTCCCATTCCCTCCCTCCTCTCTCCACTGTCCCATTCCCCCAATCCTCTCCCCACACTGTCCCATTCCCTCCCTCCTCTCTCCACTGTCCTATTCCCTCCCTCCTCTCTCCACATTGTCGCATTCCCTCCCTCCTCTCTCCACTGTCCTATTCCCTCCCTCCTCTCTCCACACTGTCCTTTTCCCTCCCTCCTGCTCTCCACACTGTCCCATTCCCTCTCTCCTCTCTCCACACTGTCCCATTCCCTCCCTCCTCTCTCCACACTGTCCCATTCCCTCTCTCCTCTCACCACACTGTCCCATTCCCTCCCTCCTCTCTCCACACTGTCCTATTCCCTCCCTTCTCTCTCCACACTGTTCCATTCCTCCCTCCTCTCCCCACTGTCCTACTCCCTCCCTCCTCTCTCCACACTGTCCCATTCCCTCACTCCTCTCTCCACTGTCCCATTCCCTCCCTCCTCTCTCCACACTGTCCTATTCCCTCCCTCCTCTCTCCACTGTCCCATTCCCTCCCTCCTCTCTCCACACTGTCCTATTCCCTCCCTCCTCTCTCCCCTGTCCTATTCCCTCCCTCCTCTCCCCACACTGTCCCATTCCCTCCCTCCTCTCTCCACATTGTCCTATTCCCTCCCTCCTCTCTCCACACTGTCCCATTCCCTCCCTCCTCTCTCCACACTGTCCCATTCCTTCTCTCCTCTCTCCACACTGTCCCATTCCCTCTCTCCTCTCCCCACACTGTCCTATTCCCTCAGACGTCTCCCCACACTGTCCCATTCCCTCCCTCCTCTCTCCACTGTCCCATTCCCTCCCTCCTCTCTTCACTGTCCTATTCCCTCTCTCCTCTCTCCACAATGTCCCATTCCCACCCTTCTCTCTCCACACTGTCCTATTCCCTCCCTCCTCTCTCCACTGTCCTATTCCCTCCCTCCTCTCCCCACACTGTTCCATTCCCTCCCTCCTCTCCCCACACTGTCCCATTCCTTCTCTCCTCTCTCCACACTGTCCCATTCCCTCCCTCTTCTCCCCACACTGTCCCATTCCCTCAGACGTCTCCCCACACTGTCCCATTCCCTCCCTCCTCTCCCCACACTGTCCCATTCCCTCCCTCCTCTCTCCACTGTCCCATTCCCTCCCTCCTCTCTCCACACTGTCTCATTCCCTCAGTCGTCTCTCTCCACTGTCCTATTCCCTCCCTCCTCTCTCCACACTGTCCTATTCCCTCCCTCCTCTCTCCACTGTCCTATTCCCTCCCTCCTCTCCCCACACTGTCCCATTCCCTCCCTCATCTCCCCACACTGTCCCTTTCCCTCCCTCCTCTCTCCACACTGTCCCATTCCCTCCCTCCCCTCTCCACATTGTCCCATTCCCTCCCTCCTCTCTCCACACTGTCCCATTCCCTCCCTCCTCTCTCCACACTGTCCTATTCCCTCCCTCCTCTCTCCACACTGTCCCATTCCCTCGCTCCTCTCTCCACACTGTCCCATTCCCTCCCTCCTCTCCCCACACTGTCCCATTCCCTCTCTCCTCTCCCCACACTGTCCCATTCCATCCCGCCTCTCTCCACACTGTCCCATTCTCTCCCTCCTCTCTCCACACTGTCCCATTCCTTCTCTCCTCTCTCCACACTGTCCCATTCCCTCCCTCTTCTCCCCACACTGTCCCATTCCCTCAGACGTCTCCCCACACTGTCCCATTCCCTCCCTCCTCTCCCCACACTGTCCCATACCCTCCCTCCTCTCTCCACTGTCCCATTCCCTACCTCCTCTCTCCACACTGTCCCATTCCCTCAGTCGTCTCTCTCCACTGTCCTATTCCCTCCCTCCTCTCCCCAAAATGTCCCATTCCCACCCTCCTCTCTTCACTGTCCTATTCCCTCTCTCCTCTCTCCACAATGTCCCATTCCCACCCTCCTCTCTCCACACTGTCCTATTCCCTCCCTCCTCTCTCCACTGTCCTATTCCCTCCCTCCTCTCCCCACACTGTCCCATTCCCTCCCTCATCTCCCCACACTGTCCCATTCCCTCCCTCCTCTCCCCACACTGTCCCATTCCCTCCCTCCTCTCCCCACACTGTCCCATTCCCTCCCTCCTCTCCCCACACTGTCCCATTCCCTCCCTCCTCTCCCCACACTGTCCCATGCCCTCCCTCCCTCTCCCCACACTGTCCCATTCCCTCCCTCCTCTCCCCACACTGTCCCTTTCCCTCCCTCCTCTCTCCACACTGTCCCTTTCCCTCCCTCCTCTCTCCACACTGTCCCATTCCCCCCCTCCCCTCTCCACACTGTCCCATTCCCTCGCTCCTCTCTCCACACTGTCCCATTCCCTCCCTCCTCTCTCCACACTGTCCTATTCCCTCCCGCCTCTCTCCACACTGTCCCATTCTCTCCCTCCTCTCGCCACACTGTCCCATTCCCTCCCTCCTCTCCCCACACTGTCTTATTCCCTCCCTCCCCTCTCCACACTGTACCATTCCCTCCCCCCTCTCTCCACACTGTCCCATTCCCTCCCTCCTCACTCCACTGTCCCATTCCCTCCCTCCTCTCTCCACACTGTCCCATTCCCTCCCTCCTCTCCCCACACTGTCCTATTCCCTCTCTCCTCTCTCCACAATGTCCCATTCCCACCCTCCTCTCTCCACACTGTCCTATTCCCTCCCTCCTCTCCCCACACTGTCCCATTCCCTCCCTCCTCTCCCCACACTGTCCCATTCCCTCCCTCCTCTCCCCACACTGTCCCATTCCCTCCCTCCTCTCCCCACACTGTCCCATTCCCTCCCTCCTCTCCCCACACTGTCCCATTCCATCCCGCCTCTCTCCACACTGTCCTATTCCCTCCCTCCTCTCTCCACACTGTCCCATTCCCTCCCTCCTCTCTCCACTGTCCCATTCCCCCAATCCTCTCCCCACACTGTCCCATTCCCTCCCTCCTCTCTCCACTGTCCTATTCCCTCCCTCCTCTCTCCACATTGTCGCATTCCCTCCCTCCTCTCTCCACTGTCCTATTCCCTCCCTCCTCTCTCCACACTGTCCTTTTCCCTCCCTCCTTCTCTCCACACTGTCCCATTCCCTCTCTCCTCTCTCCACACTGTCCCATTCCCTCCCTCCTCTCTCCACACTGTCCCATTCCCTCTCTCCTCTCACCACACTGTCCCATTCCCTCCCTCCTCTCTCCACACTGTCCTATTCCCTCCCTTCTCTCTCCACACTGTTCCATTCCTCCCTCCTCTCCCCACTGTCCTACTCCCTCCCTCCTCTCTCCACTGTCCCATTCCCTCCCTCCTCTCTCCACACTGTCCTATTCCCTCCCTCCTCTCTCCACTGTCCCATTCCCTCCCTCCTCTCTCCACACTGTCCTATTCCCTCCCTCCTCTCTCCACTGTCCTATTCCCTCCCTCCTCTCCCACACTGTCCCATTCCCTCCCTCCTCTCTCCACATTGTCCTATTCCCTCCCTCCTCTCTCCACACTGTCCCATTCCCTCCCTCCTCTCTCCACACTGTCCCATTCCTTCTCTCCTCTCTCCACACTGTCCCATTCCCTCTCTCCTCTCCCACACTGTCCTATTCCCTCAGACGTCTCCCCACACTGTCCCATTCCCTCCCTCCTCTCTCCACTGTCCCATTCCCTCCCTCCTCTCCCCACACTCTCCCATTTCCTCTCTCCACTGTCCCATTCCCTCCCTCCTCTCCCCACACTGTCCCATTCCCTCAGACGTCTCCCACACTGTCCCAATCCCTCCCTCCTCTCCCCACACTGTCCCATTCCCTCCCTCCTCTCTCCACTGTCCCATTCCCTCCCTCCTCTCCCCACACTGTCCCATTCCCTCAGACGTCTCCCCACACTGTCCCATTCCCTCCCTCCTCTCCCCACACTGTCCTATTCCCTCTCTCCTCTCTCCACAATGTCCCATTCCCACCCTCCTCTCTCCACACTGTCCTATTCCCTCCCTCCTCTCCCCACACTGTCCCATTCCCTCCCTCCTCTCCCCACACTGTCCCATTCCCTCCCTCCTCTCCCCACACTGTCCCATTCCCTCCCTCCTCTCCCCACACTGTCCCATTCCCTCCCTCCTCTCCCACACTGTCCCATTCCCTCCCTCCTCTCTCCACACTGTCCCTATTCCCTCCCTCCTCTCTCCACACTGTCCCATTCCCTCCCTCCTCTCTCCACTGTCCCATTCCCTCCCTCCTCTCTCCACACTGTCCCATTCCCTCCCTCCTCTCTCCACTGTCCCATTCCCTCCCTCCTCTCTCCACACTGTCCCATTCCCTCCCTCCTCTCTCCACTGTCCTATTCCCTCCCTCCTCTCTCCACACTGTCCTTTCCCTCCCTCCTCTCTCCACACTGTCCATTCCCTCCCTCCTCTCTCCACACTGTCCCATTCCCTCCCTCCTCTCTCCACACTGTCCCATTCCCTCCCTCCTCTCTCCACACTGTCCCATTCCCTCCCTCCTCTCTCCACACTGTCCCATTCCCTCTCTCCTCTCTCCACACTGTCCCATTCCCTCCCTCCTCTCTCCACACTGTCCTATTCCCTCCCTCCTCTCTCCACACTGTCCATTCCCTCCTCCTCTCTCCACTGTCCCTATTCCCCCCCTCCTCTCTCCACACTCGTCCCATTCCCTCCTCCTCTCCCACTGTCCTATTCCCTCCCTCCTCTCTCCACTGTCCCATTCCCTCCCTCCTCTCTCCACTGTCCTATTCCCTCCCTCCTCTCTCACACTGTCCTTTCCCTCCCTCCTCTCTCCACACTGTCCCATTCCCTCCTCCTCTCTCACACTGTCCCATTCCCTCCCTCCTCTCTCCACTGTCCCTATTCCTCTCCTCCTCTCCCACACTGTCCCATTCCTCCTCCTTCTCCCACTGTCCCATTCCCTCCCTCCTCTCTCCACACTGTCCCATTCCTCCCTCCTCTCTCCCACACTGTCCCATTCCCTCCTTCCTCTCTCACACTGTTCCATTCCCTCCCTCCTCTCCCCACACTGTCCATTCCCTCCCTCCTCTCTCCACACTGTCCCATTCCCTCCCTCCTCTCTTCACTGTCCTATTCCCTCTCTCCTCTCTCCACAATGTCCCATTCCCACCCTCCTCTCTCCACACTGTCCTATTCCCTCCCTCCTCTCTCCACTGTCCTATTCCCTCCCTCCTCTCCCCACACTGTCCCATTCCCTCCCTCCTCTCCCCACACTGTCCCATTCCTTCTCTCCTCTCTCCACACTGTCCCATTCCCTCCCTCTTCTCCCCACACTGTCCCATTCCCTCAGACGTCTCCCCACACTGTCCCATTCCCTCCCTCCTCTCCCCACACTGTCCCATTCCCTCCCTCCTCTCTCCACTGTCCCATTCCCTCCCTCCTCTCTCCACACTGTCCATTCCCTCAGTCGTCTCTCTCCACTGTCCTATTCCCTCCCTCCTCTCTCCACACTGTCCTATTCCCTCCCTCCTCTCTCCACTGTCCTATTCCCTCCCTCCTCTCCCACACTGTCCCATTCCCTCCCTCCTCTCCCACACTGTCCCTTTCCCTCCCTCCTCTCTCCACACTGTCCCATTCCCTCCCTCCCCTCTCCACATTGTCCCATTCCCTCCCTCCTCTCTCCACACTGTCCCATTCCCTCCCTCCTCTCTCCACACTGTCCTATTCCCTCCCTCCTCTCTCCACACTGTCCCATTCCCTCCCTCCTCTCTCCACACTGTCCCATTCCCTCCCTCCTCTCCCCACACTGTCCCATTCCCTCTCTCCTCTCCCCACACTGTCCCATTCCATCCCGCCTCTCTCCACACTGTCCCATTCTCTCCCTCCTCTCGCCACACTGTCCCATTCCCTCCCTCCTCTCTCCACACTGTCCCATTCCCACCCTCCTCTCTCCACACTGTCCTATTCCCTCCCTCCTCTCTCCACTGTCCTATTCCCTCCCTCCTCTCCCCACACTGTCCCATTCCCTCCCTCCTCTCCCCACACTGTCCCATTCCCTCCCTCCTCTCCCCACACTGTCCCATTCCCTCCCTCCTCTCCCCACACTGTCCCATTCCATCCCGCCTCTCTCCACACTGTCCTATTCCCTCCCTCCTCTCTCCACACTGTCCCATTCCCTCCTCCTCTCTCACACTGTCCCATTCCCTCCCTCCTCTCCCCACACTGTCCATTCCCTCCCTCCTCTCTCCACTGTCCTATTCCCTCCCTCCTCTCTCCACACTGTCCCATTCCCTCCCTCCTCTCTCCACTGTCCTATCCCTCCCTCCTCTCTCCACACTGTCCCATTCCCTCCCACCTCTCTCCACTGTCCATTCCCTCCTCCTCTCCCACACTGTCCATTCCCTCCCTCCTCTCTCACACTGTCCATTCCCTCCTCCTCTCTCCACACTGTCCTTTCCCTCCCTCCTCTCTCCACACTGTCCCATTCCCTCCTCCTCTCTCCACACTGTCCATTCCCTCCCTCCTCTCTCCACACTGTCCCATTCCCTCCTTCCTCTCCCACACTGTCCCATTCCCTCCCTCCTCTCTCCACTCTGTCCTATTCCCTCCCTCCTCTCTCCACACTGTCCCATTCCCTCCCTCCTCTCTCCACACTGTCCCATTCCCTCCCTCCTCTCCCACACTGTCCCATTCCTCCCTCCTCTCTCACTGTCCTATTCCCTCCCTCCTCTCTCCACACTGTCCCATTCCCTCCCTCCTCTCTCCACTGTCCTATTCCCTCCCTCCTCTCTCCACACTGTCCTTTTCCCTCCCTCCTTCTCTCCACACTGTCCCATTCCCTCTCTCCTCTCTCCACACTGTCCCATTCCCTCCCTCCTCTCTCCACACTGTCCCATTCCCTCTCTCCTCTCACCACACTGTCCCATTCCCTCCCTCCTCTCTCCACACTGTCCTATTCCCTCTCTCCTCTCTCCACACTGTCCCATTCCCTCCCTCCTCTCTCCACACTGTCCTATTCCCTCCCTTCTCTCTCCACACTGTTCCATTCCTCCCTCCTCTCCCCACTGTCCTACTCCCTCCCTCCTCTCTCCACACTGTCCCATTCCCTCCCTCCTCTCTGCACACTGTCCTATTTCCTCCCTCCTCTCCCCAGTGTTCCATTCCCTCCCTCCTCTCTCCACTGTCCTATTCCCTCCCTCCTCTCTCCACACTGTCCCATTCCCTCCCTCCTCTCTCCACTGTCCTACTCCCTCCCTCCTCTCTCCACACTGTCCCATTCCCTCCCTCCTCTCTGCACACTGTCCTATTCCCTCCCTCCTCTCTTCACACTGTCCTTTTCCCTCCCTCCTCTCTCCACACTGTCCCATTCCTCCCTCCTCACTCCACTGTCCCATTCCCTCCCTCCTCTCTCCACTGTCCTATTCCCTCCCTCCTCTCTCCACACTGTCCCATTCCTCCCTCCTTTCTCCACACTGTCCCATTCCCTCCCTCCTCTCTCCACACTGTCCCATTCCCTCCCTCCTCTCCCCACACTGTCCCATTCCCTCCCTCCTCTCTCCACTGTCCTATTCCCTCCCTCCTCTCTCCACACTGTCCCATTCCCTCCCTCCTCTCTCCACTGTCCCATTCCCTCCCTCCTCTCTCCACACTGTCCTATTCCCTCCCTCCTCTCTCCACTGTCCCATTCCCTCCCTCCTCTCTCCACACTGTCCTATTCCCTCCCTCCTCTCTCCACTGTCCTATTCCCTCCCTCCTCTCCCCACACTGTCCCATTCCCTCCCTCCTCTCCCCACACTGTCCCATTCCCTCCCTCCTCTCTCCACACTGTCCATTCCCTCCCTCCTCTCCCCACACTGTCCCATTCCCTCCCTCCTCTCCCACACTGTCCCATTCCCTCCCTCCTCTCTCCACACTGTCCCATTCCCTCCCTCTCTCTCCACACTGTCCATTCCCTCCCTCTCTCTCCACTGTCCTATTCCCTCCCTCCTCTCTCCACACTGTCCTATTCCCTCCCTCCTCTCTCCACATGTCCTATTCCCTCCCTCTCTCTCCACACTGTCCCATTCCCTCCCTCATCTCACCACACTGTCCCATTCCCTCCCTCCTCTCTCCACACTGTCCCATTCCCTCCCTCCTCTCTCCACACTGTCCCATTCCCTCCCTCCTCTCTCCACACTGTCCCATTCCCTCCCTCCTCTCTCCACACTGTCCCATTCCCTCCCTCCTCTCTCCACACTGTCCCATTCCCTCCCTCCTCTCTCCACACTGTCCCATTCCCTCTCCTCCTCTCCCCACACTGTCCCATTCCATCCCTCCTCTCTCCACACTGTCCCATTCCTCCCTCCTCTCTCCACACTGTCCCATTCCCTCCCTCCTCTCCCACACTGTCCCATTCCCTCCCTCCTCTCTCCACACTGTCCCATTCCCTCCCTCCTCTCTCCACACTGTCCCATTCCCTCCCTCCTCTCTCCACACTGTCCCATTCCTCCCTCCTCTCCCACACTGTCCTATTCCCTCCTCCTCTCTCCACAATGTCCCATTCCCACCCTCCTCTCTCCACACTGTCCTATTCCCTCCCTCCTCTCTCCACTGTCCTATTCCCTCCCTCCTCTCCCCACACTGTCCCATTCCCTCCCTCCTCTCCCCACACTGTCCCATTCCCTCCCCTTCCTCTCCCCACACTGTCCCATTTCCCCTCCCTCCTCTCCCCACACTGTCCCATTCCATCCCGCCTCTCTCCACACTGTCCTATTCCCTCCCTCCTCTCTCCACACTGTCCCATTCCCTCCCTCCTCTGCCACTGTCCCATTCCCCCAATCCTCTCCCCACACTGTCCCATTCCCTCCCTCCTCTCTCCACTGTCCTATTCCCTCCCTCCTCTCTCCACATTGTCGCATTCCCTCCCTCCTCTCTCCACTGTCCTATTCCCTCCCTCCTCTCTCCACACTGTCCTTTTCCCTCCCTCCTTCTCTCCACACTGTCCCATTCCCTCTCTCCTCTCTCCACACTGTCCCATTCCCTCCCTCCTCTCTCCACACTGTCCCATTCCCTCTCTCCTCTCACCACACTGTCCCATTCCCTCCCTCCTCTCTCCACACTGTCCTATTCCCTCTCTCCTCTCTCCACACTGTCCCATTCCCTCCCTCCTCTCTCCACACTGTCCTATTCCCTCCCTTCTCTCTCCACACTGTTCCATTCCTCCCTCCTCTCCCCACTGTCCTACTCCCTCCCTCCTCTCTCCACACTGTCCCATTCCCTCCCTCCTCTCTGCACACTGTCCTATTTCCTCCCTCCTCTCCCCAGTGTTCCATTCCCTCCCTCCTCTCTCCACTGTCCTATTCCCTCCCTCCTCTCTCCACACTGTCCCATTCCCTCCCTCCTCTCTCCACTGTCCTACTCCCTCCCTCCTCTCTCCACACTGTCCCATTCCCTCCCTCCTCTCTGCACACTGTCCTATTCCCTCCCTCCTCTCTTCACACTGTCCTTTTCCCTCCCTCCTCTCTCCACACTGTCCCATTCCCTCCCTCCTCACTCCACTGTCCCATTCCCTCCCTCCTCTCTCCACACTGTCCTATTCCCTCCCTCCTCTCTCCACACTGTCCCATTCCTCCCTCCTTTCTCCACACTGTCCCATTCCCTCCCTCCTCTCTCCACACTGTCCCATTCCCTCCCTCCTCTCTCCACACTGTCCCATTCCCTCCCTCCTCTCCCCACACTGTCCCATTCCCTCTCTCCTCTCCCCACACTGTCCCATTCCATCCCGCCTCTCTCCACACTGTCCCATTCTCTCCCTCCTCTCGCCACACTGTCCCATTCCCTCCCTCCTCTCTCCACTGTCCCATTACCTCCCTCCTCTCTCCACACTGTCCTATTCCCTCCCTCCTCTCTCCACTGTCCTATTCCCTCCCTCCTCTCCCCACACTGTCCCATTCCCTCCCTCCTCTCTCCACATTGTCCTATTCCCTCCCTCCTCTCTCCACACTGTCCCATACCCTCTCTCCTCTCTCCACATTGTCCCATTCCCTCCCTCTTCTCCCCACACTGTCCCATTCCCTCAGACGTCTCCCCACACTGTCCCATTCCCTCCCTCCTCTCCCCACACTGTCCCATACCCTCCCTCCTCTCTCCACTGTCCCATTCCCTACCTCCTCTCTCCA
Organism: Squalus acanthias; assembly: GCA_030390025.1. NCBI lineage: Eukaryota > Metazoa > Chordata > Chondrichthyes > Squaliformes > Squalidae > Squalus > Squalus acanthias. The sequence continues at coordinate 28,184,707 of CM059451.1, forward strand.
CACTGTCCCATTCCCTCAGTCATCTCTCTCCACTGTCCTATTCCCTCCCTCCTCTCCCCACAATGTCCCATTCCCATCCTCCTCTCTTCACTGTCCTATTCCCTCTCTCCTCTCTCCACAATGTCCCATTCCCACCCTCCTCTCTCCACACTGTCCTATTCCCTCCCTCCTCTCTCCACTGTCCTATTCCCTCCCTCCTCTCCCCACACTGTCCCATTCCCTCCCTCATCTCCCCACACTGTCCCATTCCCTCCCTCCTCTCCCCATACTCTCCCATTCCCTCCCTCCTCTCCCCACACTGTCCCATTCCCTCCCTCCTCTCCCCACACTGTCCCATTCCCTCCCTCCTCTCCCCACACTGTCCCATTCCCTCCCTCCTCTCCCCACACTGTCCCATTCCCTCCCTCCTCTCCCCACACTGTCCCTTTCCCTCCCTCCTCTCTCCACACTGTCCCATTCCCTCCCTCCCCTCTCCACACTGTCCCATTCCCTCCCTCCTCTCTCCACACTGTCCCATTCCCTCCCTCCTTTCTCCACACTGTCCTATTCCCTCCCTCCTCTCTCCACACTGTCCCATTCCCTCCCTCCTCTCTCCACACCGAATGGGACAGTGTGGGGAGACGTCTGAGGGAATGGGACAGTGTGGGGAGAGGAGGGAGGGAATGGGACAGTGGAGAGAGGAGGGAGGGAATGGGACAGTGTGGGGAGAGGAGGGAGGGATGGGACAGTGTGGGGAGACGTCTGAGGGAATGGGACAGTGTTGGGAGAGGAGGGAGGGAATGGGTCAGTGGAGAGAGGAGGGAGGGAATGGGACAGTGTGGGGAGACGTCTGAGGGAATAGGACAGTGTGGGGAGAG
>CM059451.1:28186063-28291063 GCA_030390025.1 Squalus acanthias
ACACAGACCCTCGTCCCATCACTGTGTGAGGGAATCACAGACACACACCCTCGTCCATCACTGTTGTGGGGGAATCAACAGACACAGACCCTCGTCCCATCACGTGTGGGGGAATCACAGACACAGGACCCTCGTCCCATCACTGTGTGGGGGAATCACAGACAAGACCCTCGTCCATCACTGTGTGAGGGGAATCACCACAGACCCTCGTCCCATCACTCTGTGGAGGGAATCACTGACACAGACCCTCGTCCCATCACTGTGTGAGGAATCACAGAACACACCCCTCGTCCCATCACTGTGTGGGGGAATCACAGACACAGATCCTCGTCACATCACTGTGTGGAGGAATCACAGACACAGATCCCTCGTTCCCATCAACTGTGTGGGGGAATCACAGACACCAGACCCTCGTCCCATCACTGTGTGAGGGGATCAGACACAGACCCTCGTCCATCACTGTGTGAGGGAATCACTGACACAGACCCTCGTCCCATCACTGTGTGAGGGAATCACAGACACAGACCCTCGTCCCATCACTGTGTGGGGGAATCGCAGACACAGACCCTCGTCCCATCACTGTGTGGGGGGACATCACAGAAACAGACCCACGTTCATCACTGTGTGGGGGAATCACACAGACCCGCGTCCCATCACTGTGTGAGGGAATCACAGACACAGGACCCCTCGTCCCATCACTTGTGTGAGGGAATCACAGACACAGACCCCACGTCCCATCACTGTGTGAGGGAATCACATACACAGTACCTCGTCCCATCACTGTGTGGAGGAATCACAGACACAGACCCACATCCCATCACTGTGTGGAGGAATCACAGACACAGACCCTAGTCCCATCACTGTGTGGGGGAATCACAGACACAGACCCTTGTCCCATCACTGTGTGGGGGAATCACAGACACAGATACTCAGTCCCATCACTGTGTGGGGGAATCACAGACCACAGACCCTCGTCCCATCACTGTGTGAGGAATGACAGACACAGATACTCGTCCCATCACTGTGTGGGGGAATCACAGACACAGACCCTCGTCCCATCACTGTATGAGGGAATCACACAGACCTCGTCCCATCACTGTGTGGGGGAATCACAGACACAGACCCTCGTCCCATCACTGTGTGATGGAATCACAGACACACACCCTCGTCCCATCACTGTGTGAGGAATCACAGACAAGACTCTCGTCCCATCACTGCGTGAGGGAATCACATACACAGACCCTCGTCCCATCACTGTGTGGGGGAATCACAGACACAGACCCACGTCCCATCACTGTTTGGGGGAATCACAGACACAGACCCTCGTCCCATCACTGTGTGGAGGAATCACAGACACAGACCCTCGTCCCATCACTGTGTGAGGGAATCACAGACACACACCCTCGTCCCATCACTGTGTGAGGGAATCACAGACACAGACCACGTCGCATCACTGTGTGGGGGAATCACAGACACAGACCCTCGGCCCATCACTGTGTGGAGGAATCACAGACACAGACCCTCGTCCCATCACTGTATGAGGGAATCACAGACACAGATCCTCGTCCCATCACCGTATGAGGGAATCACAGACACAGATCCTCGTCCCAGCACTGTGTGTGGGAATCACAGACACAGACCCTCATCCCATCACTGTATGAGGGAATCACAGACACAGATCCTCTTCCATCACTGTGTGGAGGAATCACAGACACAGACCCACGTCCCATCACTGTGTGGAGGAATCACAGACACAGACCCACGTCCCATCACTGTGTGGAGGAATCACAGACGCAGACCCTCGTCCCATCACTGTGTGGGGGAATCACTGACACAGATCCTAGTCCCATCACTGTGTGGGGGAATCACAGACACAGACCCTCGTCCCATCACTGTGTGAGGGAATCACTGACACAGACCCACATCCCATCACTGTGTGGAGGAATCACAGACACAGACCCACGTCCCATCACTGTGTGGAGGAATCACAGACACAGACCCTCGTCCCATCACTGTGTGGAGGAATCACAGACACAGATCCTCGTCCCATCACTGTGTGGGGGAATCACAGACACAGACCCTCGTCCATCACTGTGTGGAGGAATCACAGACACAGACCCACGTCCCATCACTGTGTGGAGGAATCACAGACACAGACCCTCGTCCCATCACTGTGTGGGGGAATCACAGACACAGACCCTCGTCCCAGCACTGTGTGGGGGAATCACAGACACAGACCCTCGTCCCATCACTGGATGAGGGAATCACAGACACAGACCCTCGTCCCATCATTGTGTGGGGGAATCACAGACACAGACCCTCGTCCCATCACTGTGTGGAGGAATCACAGGCACAGACCCCACGTCCCATCACTGTGTGGGGGAATCACAGACACAGACCCTCGTCCCATCACTGTGTGGGGAATCACAGACACAGACCCTCGTCCCATCACTGTGTGGGGGAATCACAGACACAGACCCTCGTCCCATCACTGTGTGAGGGAATCACACAGACCCTCGTCCCATCACTGTGTGGGGGAATCACTGACACAGACCCTCGTCCCATCACTGTGTGAGGGAATCACAGACACACACCCTCGTCCCATCACTGTGTGGGGGAATCACAGACACAGACCCTCGTCCCATCACTGTGTGGGGGAATCACAGACACAGACCCTCGTCCCATCACTGTGTGGGGGAATCACAGACACAGACCCTCGTCCCATCACTGTGTGAGGGAATCACACAGACACTCGTCCCATCACTGTGTGGGGGAATCACTGACACAGACCCTCGTCCCATCACTGTGTGAGGGAATCACAGACACACACCCTCGTCCCATCACTGTGTGGGGGAATCACAGACACAGATCCTCGTCCCATCACTGTGTGGAGGAATCACAGACACAGATCCTCGTCCCATCACTGTGTGGGGGAATCACAGACACAGACCCTCGTCCCATCACTGTGTGGGGGAATCACACAGACCCGCGTCCCATCACTGTGTGAGGGAATCACAGACACAGACCCTCGTCCCATCACTGTGTGAGGGAATCACAGACACAGACCCACGTCCCATCACTGTGTGAGGAATCACATACACAGTACCTCGTCCCATCACTGTGTGGAGGAATCACAGACACAGACCCACATCCCATCACTGTGTGAGGAATCACAGACACAGACCCTAGTCCCATCACTGTGTGGGGGAATCACAGACACAGACCCTCGTCCCATCACTGTGTGGGGGAATCACAGACACAGATACTCGTCCCATCACTGTGTGGGGGAATCACAGACACAGACCCTCGTCCCATCACTGTGTGGAGGAATGACAGACACAGATACTCGTCCCATCACTGTGTGGGGAATCACAGACACAGACCCTCGTCCCATCACTGTATGAGGGAATCACACAGACCCTCGTCCATCACTGTGTGGGGGAATCACAGACACAGACCCTCGTCCCATCACTGTGTGATGGAATCACAGACACACACTCTCGTCCCATCACTGTGTGAGGAATCACAGACACAGACTCTCGTCCCATCACTGCGTGAGGGAATCACATACACAGACCCTCGTCCCATCACTGTGTGGGGGAATCACAGACACAGACCAGCGTCCCATCACTGTGTGGGGGAATCACAGACACAGACCCTCGTCCCATCACTGTGTGGAGGAATCACAGACACAGACCCTCGTCCCATCACTGTGTGAGGGAATCACAGACACACACCCTCGTCCCATCACTGTGTGAGGAATCACAGACACAGATACTCGTCCCATCACTGTGTGGGGGAATCACAGACACAGACCCTCGTCCCATCACTGTGTGGAGGAATCACAGACACAGACCCTCGTCCCATCACTGTGTGAGGGAATCACAGACACACACCCTCGTCCCATCACTGTGTGAGGAATCACATACACAGACCCTCGTCCCATCACTGTGTGGGGGAATCACAGACACAGACCAGCGTCCCATCACTGTGTGAGGAATCACAGACACAGACTCTCGTCCCATCACTGTGTGGGGGAATCACAGACACAGACCCTCGTCCCATCACTGTGTGGAGGAATCACAGACACAGACCCACGTCCCATCACTGTGTGGAGGAATCACACAGACCCACGTCCCATCACTGTGTGAGGGAATCACACAGACTCACGTCCCATCACTGTGTTGGGGAATCACAGACACAGACCCTCGTCCCATCACTGTGTGGAGGAATCACACAGACCCACGTCCCATCACTCTGTGGGGGAATCACACAGACCCACGTCCCATCACTGTGTGGAGGAATCACAGACACAGACCCTCGTCCCATCACTGTGGGGGAATCACTGACACAGACCCTCGTCCCATCACTGTGTGGAGGAATCACAGACACAGACCCTCGTCCCATCACTGTGTGGAGGAATCACAGACACAGAGCCACGTCCCATCACTGTGTGGAGGAATCACAGACACAGACCCTCGTCCCATCACTGTGTGGGGGAATCACTGACACAGACCCTAGTCCCATCACTGTGTGGGGGAATCACAGACACAGACCCTCGTCCCATCACTGTGTGAGGGAATCACTGACACAGACCCACATCCCATCACTGTGTGGAGGAATCACAGAGACAGACCCTCGTCCCATCACTGTGTGGAGGAATCACAGACACAGACCCTCGTCCCATCACTGTGTGGAGGAATCACAGACACAGATCCTTGTCCCATCACTGTGTGGGGGAATCACAGACACAGACCCTCGCCCCATCACTGTGTGGAGGAATCACAGACACAGACCCACGTCCCATCACTGTGTGGAGGAATCACAGACACAGACCCTCGTCCCATCACTGTGTGGGGGAATCACAGACACAGACCCTCGTCCCAGCACTGTGTGGGGGAATCACAGACACAGACCCTCGTCCCATCACTGGATGAGGGAATCACAGACACAGACCCTCGTCCCATCACTGTGTGGGGAATCACAGACACAGACCCTCGTCCCATCACTGTGTGGAGGAATCACAGGCACAGACCCACGTCCCATCACTGTGTGGGGGAATCACAGACACAGACCCTCGTCCCATCACTGTGTGGGGGAATCACAGACACAGACCCTCGTCCCATCACTGTGTGGGGGAATCACAGACACAGACCCTCGTCCCATCACTGTGTGAGGGAATCACACAGACCCTCGTCCCATCACTGTGTGGGGGAATCACTGACACAGACCCTCGTCCCATCACTGTGTGAGGGAATCACAGACACACACCCTCGTCCCATCACTGTGTGGGGGAATCACAGACACAGACCCTCGTCCCATCACTGTGTGAGGGAATCACACAGACCCTCGTCCCATCACTGTGTGGGGGAATCACAGACACAGACCCTCGTCCCATCACTGTGTGGGGGAATCACACAGACCCACGTCCCATCACTGTGTGGGGGAATCACAGACACAGATCCTCGTCCCATCACTGTGTGGAGGAATCACAGACACAGACCCTCGTCCCATCACTGGATGAGGGAATCACAGACACAGACCCTCGTCCCATCACTGTGTGGGGGAATCACAGACACAGACCCTCGTCCCATCACTGTGTGGAGGAATCACAGGCACAGACCCACGTCCCATCACTGTGTGGGGGAATCACAGACACAGACCCTCGTCCCATCACTGTGTGGGGGAATCACAGACACAGACCCTCGTCCCATCACTGTGTGGGGGAATCACAGACACAGACCCTCGTCCCATCACTGTGTGAGGGAATCACACAGACCCTCGTCCCATCACTGTGTGGGGGAATCACTGACACAGACCCTCGTCCCATCACTGTGTGAGGGAATCACAGACACACACCCTCGTCCCATCACTGTGTGGGGGAATCACAGACACAGACCCTCGTCCCATCACTGTGTGGGGGAATCACAGACACAGACCCTCGTCCCATCACTGTGTGGGGGAATCACAGACACAGACCCTCGTCCCATCACTGTGTGAGGGAATCACACAGACACTCGTCCCATCACTGTGTGGGGGAATCACTGACACAGACCCTCGTCCCATCACTGTGTGAGGGAATCACAGACACAGACCCTCGTCCCATCACTGTGTGAGGAATCACATACACAGACCCTCGTCCCATCACTGTGTGGGGGAATCACAGACACAGACCAGCGTCCCATCACTGTGTGGGGGAATCACAGACACAGACCCTCGTCCCATCACTGTGTGAGGGAATCACAGACACACACCCTCGTCCCATCACTGTGTGAGGAATCACAGACACAGACTCTCGTCCCATCACTGTGTGGGGGAATCACAGACACAGACCCTCGTCCCATCACTGTGTGGAGGAATCACAGACACAGACCCACGTCCCATCACTGTGTGGAGGAATCACACAGACCCACGTCCCATCACTGTGTGAGGGAATCACACAGACTCACGTCCCATCACTGTGTTGGGGAATCACAGACACAGACCCTCGTCCCATCACTGTGTGGAGGAATCACACAGACCCACGTCCCATCACTCTGTGGGGGAATCACACAGACCCACGTCCCATCACTGTGTGGGGGAATCACAGACACAGACCCTCGTGCCATCACTGTGTGAGGGAATCACTGACACAGACCCACGTCCCATCACTGTGTGAGGGAATCACACAGACCCTCGTCCCATCACTGTGTGAGGGAATCACTGACACAGAACCATGTCCCATCACTGTGTGGGGGAATCACAGACACAGATCCTCGTCCCATCACTGTGTGGAGGAATCACACAGACCCACGTCCCATCACTGTGTGAGGGAATCACAGACACAGACCCTCGTCCCATCACTGTGTGAGGGAATCACTGACACAGACCCACATCCCATCACTGTGTGGAGGAATCACAGACACAGACCCTCGTCCCATCACTGTGTGGAGGAATCACAGACACAGACCCTTGTCCCATCACTGTGTGGAGGAATCACAGACACAGATCCTCGTCCCATCACTGTGTGGGGGAATCACAGACACAGACCCTCGTCCCATCACTGTGTGAGGGAATCACTGACACAGACCCACATCCCATCACTGTGTGGAGGAATCACAGACACAGACCCTCGTCCCATCACTGTGTGGAGGAATCACAGACACAGACCCTCGTCCCATCACTTTGTGGGGGAATCACAGACACAGACCCTCGTCCCATCACTGTGTGGAGGAATCACAGACACAGACCCACGTCCCATCACTGTGTGGAGGAATCACAGACACAGACCCTCGTCCCATCACTGTGTGGGGGAATCACAGACACAGACCCTCGTCCCATCACTGTGTGGAGGAATCACAGACACAGACCCACGTCCCATCACTGTGTGGAGGAATCACAGACACAGACCCACGTCCCATCACTGTGTGGAGGAATCACAGGCACAGACCCACGTTCCATCACTGTGTGAGGAATCACAGACACAGACTCTCGTCCCATCACTGTGTGGAGGAATCACAGACACAGACCCTCGTCCCATCACTGTGTGGAGGAATCACAGACACAGACCCTCGTCTCATCACTGTGTGACGGAATCACTGACACAGACCCACATCCCATCACTGTGTGGGGGAATCACAGACACAGACCCTCGTCCCATCACTGTGTGGAGGAATCACAGACACAGACCCTCGTCCCATCACTGTGTGGAGGAATCACACAGACCCTCGTCCCATCACTGTGTGGGGGAATCACACAGACCCACGTCCCATCACTGTGTGAGGGAATCACAGACACAGACCCTCGTCCCATCACTGTGTGAGGGAATCACTGACACAGACCCTCGTCCCATCACTGTGTGAGGGAATCACACAGACCCTCGTCCCATCACTGTGTGAGGGAATCACACAGACCCACGTCCCATCACTGTGTGAGGGAATCACAGACACAGACCCACGTCGCATCACTGTGTGGGGGAATCACAGACACAGACCCTCGTCCCATCACTGTGTGGAGGAATCACAGACACAGACCCTCGTCCCATCACTGTATGAGGGAATCACAGACACAGATCCTCGTCCCATCACCGTATGAGGGAATCACAGACACAGATCCTCGTCCCAGCACTGTGAGCGGGAATCACAGACACAGACCCTCGTCCCATCACTGTATGAGGGAATCACAGACACAGATCCTCGTCCCATCACTGTGTGGAGGAATCACAGACACAGACCCACGTCCCATCACTGTGTGAGGGAATCACTGACACAGACCCTCGTCCCATCACTGTGTGGAGGAATCACAGACACAGACCCTCGTCCCATCACTGTGGGGGAATCACTGACACAGACCCTCGTCCCATCACTGTGTGGAGGAATCACAGACACAGACCCTCGTCCCATCACTGTGTGGAGGAATCACAGACACAGAGCCACGTCCCATCACTGTGTGGAGGAATCACAGACACAGACCCTCGTCCCATCACTGTGTGGGGGAATCACTGACACAGACCCTAGTCCCATCACTGTGTGGGGGAATCACAGACACAGACCCTCGTCCCATCACTGTGTGAGGGAATCACTGACACAGACCCACATCCCATCACTGTGTGGAGGAATCACAGAGACAGACCCTCGTCCCATCACTGTGTGGAGGAATCACAGACACAGACCCTCGTCCCATCACTGTGTGGAGGAATCACAGACACAGATCCTTGTCCCATCACTGTGTGGGGGAATCACAGACACAGACCCTCGCCCCATCACTGTGTGGAGGAATCACAGACACAGACCCACGTCCCATCACTGTGTGGAGGAATCACAGACACAGACCCTCGTCCCATCACTGTGTGGGGGAATCACAGACACAGACCCTCGTCCCAGCACTGTGTGGGGGAATCACAGACACAGACCCTCGTCCCATCACTGGATGAGGGAATCACAGACACAGACCTTCGTCCCATCACTGTGTGGGGGAATCACAGACACAGACCCTCGTCCCATCACTGTGTGGAGGAATCACAGGCACAGACCCACGTCCCATCACTGTGTGGGGGAATCACAGACACAGACCCTCGTCCCATCACTGTGTGGGGGAATCACAGACACAGACCCTCGTCCCATCACTGTGTGGGGGAATCACAGACACAGACCCTCGTCCCATCACTGTGTGAGGGAATCACACAGACTCACGTCCCATCACTGTGTTGGGGAATCACAGACACAGACCCTCGTCCCATCACTGTGTGGAGGAATCACACAGACCCACGTCCCATCACTCTGTGGGGGAATCACACAGACCCACGTCCCATCACTGTGTGGGGGAATCACAGACACAGACCCTCGTGCCATCACTGTGTGAGGGAATCACTGACACAGACCCACGTCCCATCACTGTGTGAGGGAATCACACAGACCCTCGTCCCATCACTGTGTGAGGGAATCACTGACACAGAACCATGTCCCATCACTGTGTGGGGGAATCACAGACACAGATCCTCGTCCCATCACTGTGTGGAGGAATCACACAGACCCACGTCCCATCACTGTGTGAGGGAATCACAGACACAGACCCTCGTCCCATCACTGTGTGAGGGAATCACTGACACAGACCCACATCCCATCACTGTGTGGAGGAATCACAGACACAGACCCTCGTCCCATCACTGTGTGGAGGAATCACAGACACAGACCCTTGTCCCATCACTGTGTGGAGGAATCACAGACACAGATCCTCGTCCCATCACTGTGTGGGGGAATCACAGACACAGACCCTCGTCCCATCACTGTGTGAGGGAATCACTGACACAGACCCACATCCCATCACTGTGTGGAGGAATCACAGACACAGACCCTCGTCCCATCACTGTGTGGAGGAATCACAGACACAGACCCTCGTCCCATCACTTTGTGGGGGAATCACAGACACAGACCCTCGTCCCATCACTGTGTGGAGGAATCACAGACACAGACCCACGTCCCATCACTGTGTGGAGGAATCACAGACACAGACCCTCGTCCCATCACTGTGTGGGGAATCACAGACACAGACCCTCGTCCCATCACTGTGTGGAGGAATCACAGACACAGACCCACGTCCCATCACTGTGTGGAGGAATCACAGACACAGACCCACGTCCCATCACTGTGTGGAGGAATCACAGGCACAGACCCACGTTCCATCACTGTGTGAGGAATCACAGACACAGACTCTCGTCCCATCACTGTGTGGAGGAATCACAGACACAGACCCTCGTCCCATCACTGTGTGGAGGAATCACAGACACAGACCCTCGTCTCATCACTGTGTGACGGAATCACTGACACAGACCCACATCCCATCACTGTGTGGGGAATCACAGACACAGACCCTCGTCCCATCACTGTGTGGAGGAATCACAGACACAGACCCTCGTCCCATCACTGTGTGGAGGAATCACACAGACCCTCGTCCCATCACTGTGTGGGGGAATCACACAGACCCACGTCCCATCACTGTGTGAGGGAATCACAGACACAGACCCTCGTCCCATCACTGTGTGAGGGAATCACTGACACAGACCCTCGTCCCATCACTGTGTGAGGGAATCACACAGACCCTCGTCCCATCACTGTGTGAGGGAATCACACAGACCCACGTCCCATCACTGTGTGAGGGAATCACAGACACAGACCCACGTCGCATCACTGTGTGGGGGAATCACAGACACAGACCCTCGTCCCATCACTGTGTGGAGGAATCACAGACACAGACCCTCGTCCCATCACTGTATGAGGGAATCACAGACACAGATCCTCGTCCCATCACCGTATGAGGGAATCACAGACACAGATCCTCGTCCCAGCACTGTGAGCGGGAATCACAGACACAGACCCTCGTCCCATCACTGTATGAGGGAATCACAGACACAGATCCTCGTCCCATCACTGTGTGGAGGAATCACAGACACAGACCCACGTCCCATCACTGTGTGAGGGAATCACTGACACAGACCCTCGTCCCATCACTGTGTGGAGGAATCACAGACACAGACCCTCGTCCCATCACTGTGGGGGAATCACTGACACAGACCCTCGTCCCATCACTGTGTGGAGGAATCACAGACACAGACCCTCGTCCCATCACTGTGTGGAGGAATCACAGACACAGAGCCACGTCCCATCACTGTGTGGAGGAATCACAGACACAGACCCTCGTCCCATCACTGTGTGGGGGAATCACTGACACAGACCCTAGTCCCATCACTGTGTGGGGGAATCACAGACACAGACCCTCGTCCCATCACTGTGTGAGGGAATCACTGACACAGACCCACATCCCATCACTGTGTGGAGGAATCACAGAGACAGACCCTCGTCCCATCACTGTGTGGAGGAATCACAGACACAGACCCTCGTCCCATCACTGTGTGGAGGAATCACAGACACAGATCCTTGTCCCATCACTGTGTGGGGGAATCACAGACACAGACCCTCGCCCCATCACTGTGTGGAGGAATCACAGACACAGACCCACGTCCCATCACTGTGTGGAGGAATCACAGACACAGACCCTCGTCCCATCACTGTGTGGGGGAATCACAGACACAGACCCTCGTCCCAGCACTGTGTGGGGGAATCACAGACACAGACCCTCGTCCCATCACTGGATGAGGGAATCACAGACACAGACCCTCGTCCCATCACTGTGTGGGGGAATCACAGACACAGACCCTCGTCCCATCACTGTGTGGAGGAATCACAGGCACAGACCCACGTCCCATCACTGTGTGGGGGAATCACAGACACAGACCCTCGTCCCATCACTGTGTGGGGGAATCACAGACACAGACCCTCGTCCCATCACTGTGTGGGGGAATCACAGACACAGACCCTCGTCCCATCACTGTGTGAGGGAATCACACAGACCCTCGTCCCATCACTGTGTGGGGGAATCACTGACACAGACCCTCGTCCATCACTGTGTGAGGGAATCACAGACACACACCCTCGTCCCATCACTGTGTGGGGGAATCACAGACACAGACCCTCGTCCCATCACTGTGTGAGGGAATCACACAGACCCTCGTCCCATCACTGTGTGGGGGAATCACAGACACAGACCCTCGTCCCATCACTGTGTGGGGGAATCACACAGACCCACGTCCCATCACTGTGTGGAGGAATGACAGACACAGATACTCGTCCCATCACTGTGTGAGGGAATCACAGACACAGACCCTCGTCCCATCACTGTGTGAGGGAATCACTGACACAGACCCTCGTCCCATCACTGTGTGAGGGAATCACACAGACCCTCGTCCCATCACTGTGTGAGGGAATCACACAGACCCACGTCCCATCACTGTGTGAGGGAATCACAGACACAGACCCACGTCGCATCACTGTGTGGGGGAATCACAGACACAGACCCTCGTCCCATCACTGTGTGGAGGAATCACAGACACAGACCCTCGTCCCATCACTGTATGAGGGAATCACAGACACAGATCCTCGTCCCATCACCGTATGAGGGAATCACAGACACAGATCCTCGTCCCAGCACTGTGAGCGGGAATCACAGACACAGACCCTCGTCCCATCACTGTATGAGGGAATCACAGACACAGATCCTCGTCCCATCACTGTGTGGAGGAATCACAGACACAGACCCACGTCCCATCACTGTGTGAGGGAATCACTGACACAGACCCTCGTCCCATCACTGTGTGGAGGAATCACAGACACAGACCCTCGTCCCATCACTGTGGGGGAATCACTGACACAGACCCTCGTCCCATCACTGTGTGGAGGAATCACAGACACAGACCCTCGTCCCATCACTGTGTGGAGGAATCACAGACACAGAGCCACGTCCCATCACTGTGTGGAGGAATCACAGACACAGACCCTCGTCCCATCACTGTGTGGGGGAATCACTGACACAGACCCTAGTCCCATCAGTGTGGGGGAATCACAGACACAGACCCTCGTCCCATCACTGTGTGAGGGAATCACTGACACAGACCCACATCCCATCACTGTGTGGAGGAATCACAGAGACAGACCCTCGTCCCATCACTGTGTGGAGGAATCACAGACACAGACCCTCGTCCCATCACTGTGTGGAGGAATCACAGACACAGATCCTTGTCCCATCACTGTGTGGGGGAATCACAGACACAGACCCTCGCCCCATCACTGTGTGGAGGAATCACAGACACAGACCCACGTCCCATCACTGTGTGGAGGAATCACAGACACAGACCCTCGTCCCATCACTGTGTGGGGGAATCACAGACACAGACCCTCGTCCCAGCACTGTGTGGGGGAATCACAGACACAGACCCTCGTCCCATCACTGGATGAGGGAATCACAGACACAGACCCTCGTCCCATCACTGTGTGGGGGAATCACAGACACAGACCCTCGTCCCATCACTGTGTGGAGGAATCACAGGCACAGACCCACGTCCCATCACTGTGTGGGGGAATCACAGACACAGACCCTCGTCCCATCACTGTGTGGGGGAATCACAGACACAGACCCTCGTCCCATCACTGTGTGGGGGAATCACAGACACAGACCCTCGTCCCATCACTGTGTGAGGGAATCACACAGACCCTCGTCCCATCACTGTGTGGAGGAATCACAGACACAGACCCTCGTCCCATCACTGTGTGGAGGAATCACAGACACAGAGCCACGTCCCATCACTGTGTGGAGGAATCACAGACACAGACCCTCGTCCCATCACTGTGTGGGGGAATCACTGACACAGACCCTAGTCCCATCACTGTGTGGGGGAATCACAGACACAGACCCTCGTCCCATCACTGTGTGAGGGAATCACTGACACAGACCCACATCCCATCACTGTGTGGAGGAATCACAGAGACAGACCCTCGTCCCATCACTGTGTGGAGGAATCACAGACACAGACCCTCGTCCCATCACTGTGTGGAGGAATCACAGACACAGATCCTTGTCCCATCACTGTGTGGGGGAATCACAGACACAGACCCTCGCCCCATCACTGTGTGGAGGAATCACAGACACAGACCCACGTCCCATCACTGTGTGGAGGAATCACAGACACAGACCCTCGTCCCATCACTGTGTGGGGGAATCACAGACACAGACCCTCGTCCCAGCACTGTGTGGGGGAATCACAGACACAGACCCTCGTCCCATCACTGGATGAGGGAATCACAGACACAGACCCTCGTCCCATCACTGTGTGGGGGAATCACAGACACAGACCCTCGTCCCATCACTGTGTGGAGGAATCACAGGCACAGACCCACGTCCCATCACTGTGTGGGGGAATCACAGACACAGACCCTCGTCCCATCACTGTGTGGGGGAATCACAGACACAGACCCTCGTCCCATCACTGTGTGGGGGAATCACAGACACAGACCCTCGTCCCATCACTGTGTGAGGGAATCACACAGACCCTCGTCCCATCACTGTGTGGGGGAATCACTGACACAGACCCTCGTCCCATCACTGTGTGAGGGAATCACAGACACACACCCTCGTCCCATCACTGTGTGGGGGAATCACAGACACAGACCCTCGTCCCATCACTGTGTGAGGGAATCACA
This sequence comes from Squalus acanthias, assembly GCA_030390025.1. Lineage (NCBI taxonomy): Eukaryota > Metazoa > Chordata > Chondrichthyes > Squaliformes > Squalidae > Squalus > Squalus acanthias. The sequence goes on from CM059451.1 coordinate 28,200,631, forward strand.
CAGACCCTCGTCCCATCACTGTGTGGGGGAATCACAGACACAGACCCTCGTCCCATCACTGTGTGGGGGAATCACACAGACCCACGTCCCATCACTGTGTGGAGGAATGACAGACACAGATACTCGTCCCATCACTGTGTGAGGGAATCACAGACACAGACCCTCGTCCCATCACTGTGTGAGGGAATCACTGACACAGACCCTCGTCCCATCACTGTGTGAGGGAATCACACAGACCCTCGTCCCATCACTGTGTGAGGGAATCACACAGACCCACGTCCCATCACTGTGTGAGGGAATCACAGACACAGACCCACGTCGCATCACTGTGTGGGGGAATCACAGACACAGACCCTCGTCCCATCACTGTGTGGAGGAATCACAGACACAGACCCTCGTCCCATCACTGTATGAGGGAATCACAGACACAGATCCTCGTCCCATCACCGTATGAGGGAATCACAGACACAGATCCTCGTCCCAGCACTGTGAGCGGGAATCACAGACACAGACCCTCGTCCCATCACTGTATGAGGGAATCACAGACACAGATCCTCGTCCCATCACTGTGTGGAGGAATCACAGACACAGACCCACGTCCCATCACTGTGTGAGGGAATCACTGACACAGACCCTCGTCCCATCACTGTGTGGAGGAATCACAGACACAGACCCTCGTCCCATCACTGTGGGGGAATCACTGACACAGACCCTCGTCCCATCACTGTGTGGAGGAATCACAGACACAGACCCTCGTCCCATCACTGTGTGGAGGAATCACAGACACAGAGCCACGTCCCATCACTGTGTGGAGGAATCACAGACACAGACCCTCGTCCCATCACTGTGTGGGGGAATCACTGACACAGACCCTAGTCCCATCACTGTGTGGGGGAATCACAGACACAGACCCTCGTCCCATCACTGTGTGAGGGAATCACTGACACAGACCCACATCCCATCACTGTGTGGAGGAATCACAGAGACAGACCCTCGTCCCATCACTGTGTGGAGGAATCACAGACACAGACCCTCGTCCCATCACTGTGTGGAGGAATCACAGACACAGATCCTTGTCCCATCACTGTGTGGGGGAATCACAGACACAGACCCTCGCCCCATCACTGTGTGGAGGAATCACAGACACAGACCCACGTCCCATCACTGTGTGGAGGAATCACAGACACAGACCCTCGTCCCATCACTGTGTGGGGGAATCACAGACACAGACCCTCGTCCCAGCACTGTGTGGGGGAATCACAGACACAGACCCTCGTCCCATCACTGGATGAGGGAATCACAGACACAGACCCTCGTCCCATCACTGTGTGGGGGAATCACAGACACAGACCCTCGTCCCATCACTGTGTGGAGGAATCACAGGCACAGACCCACGTCCCATCACTGTGTGGGGGAATCACAGACACAGACCCTCGTCCCATCACTGTGTGGGGGAATCACAGACACAGACCCTCGTCCCATCACTGTGTGGGGGAATCACAGACACAGACCCTCGTCCCATCACTGTGTGAGGGAATCACACAGACCCTCGTCCCATCACTGTGTGGGGGAATCACTGACACAGACCCTCGTCCCATCACTGTGTGAGGGAATCACAGACACACACCCTCGTCCCATCACTGTGTGGGGGAATCACAGACACAGACCCTCGTCCCATCACTGTGTGAGGGAATCACACAGACCCTCGTCCCATCACTGTGTGGGGGAATCACAGACACAGATCCTCGTCCCATCACTGTGTGGAGGAATCACAGACACAGACCCTCGTCCCATCACTGGATGAGGGAATCACAGACACAGACCCTCGTCCCATCACTGTGTGGGGGAATCACAGACACAGACCCTCGTCCCATCACTGTGTGGAGGAATCACAGGCACAGACCCACGTCCCAACACTGTGTGGGGGAATCACAGACACAGATCCTCGTCCCATCACTGTGTGGAGGAATCACAGGCACAGACCCACCTCCCATCACTGTGTGGGGGAATCACAGACACAGACCCTCGTCCCATCACTGTGTGGGGGAATCACAGACACAGACCCTCGTCCCATCACTGTGTGGGGGAATCACAGACACAGACCCTCGTCCCATCACTGTGTGAGGGAATCACACAGACCCTCGTCCCATCACTGTGTGGAGGAATCACAGACACAGACCCTCGTCCCATCACTGTGTGGAGGAATCACAGACACAGAGCCACGTCCCATCACTGTGTGGAGGAATCACAGACACAGACCCTCGTCCCATCACTGTGTGGGGGAATCACTGACACAGACCCTAGTCCCATCACTGTGTGGGGGAATCACAGACACAGACCCTCGTCCCATCACTGTGTGAGGGAATCACTGACACAGACCCACATCCCATCACTGTGTGGAGGAATCACAGAGACAGACCCTCGTCCCATCACTGTGTGGAGGAATCACAGACACAGACCCTCGTCCCATCACTGTGTGGAGGAATCACAGACACAGATCCTTGTCCCATCACTGTGTGGGGGAATCACAGACACAGACCCTCGCCCCATCACTGTGTGGAGGAATCACAGACACAGACCCACGTCCCATCACTGTGTGGAGGAATCACAGACACAGACCCTCGTCCCATCACTGTGTGGGGGAATCACAGACACAGACCCTCGTCCCAGCACTGTGTGGGGGAATCACAGACACAGACCCTCGTCCCATCACTGGATGAGGGAATCACAGACACAGACCCTCGTCCCATCACTGTGTGGGGGAATCACAGACACAGACCCTCGTCCCATCACTGTGTGGAGGAATCACAGGCACAGACCCACGTCCCATCACTGTGTGGGGGAATCACAGACACAGACCCTCGTCCCATCACTGTGTGGGGGAATCACAGACACAGACCCTCGTCCCATCACTGTGTGGGGGAATCACAGACACAGACCCTCGTCCCATCACTGTGTGAGGGAATCACACAGACCCTCGTCCCATCACTGTGTGGGGGAATCACTGACACAGACCCTCGTCCCATCACTGTGTGAGGGAATCACAGACACACACCCTCGTCCCATCACTGTGTGGGGGAATCACAGACACAGACCCTCGTCCCATCACTGTGTGAGGGAATCACACAGACCCTCGTCCCATCACTGTGTGGGGAATCACAGACACAGACCCTCGTCCCATCACTGTGTGGGGGAATCACACAGACCCACGTCCCATCACTGTGTGGAGGAATGACAGACACAGATACTCGTCCCATCACTGTGTGAGGGAATCACAGACACAGACCCTCGTCCCATCACTGTGTGAGGGAATCACTGACACAGACCCTCGTCCCATCACTGTGTGAGGGAATCACACAGACCCTCGTCCCATCACTGTGTGAGGGAATCACACAGACCCACGTCCCATCACTGTGTGAGGGAATCACAGACACAGACCCACGTCGCATCACTGTGTGGGGGGAATCACAGACACAGACCCTCGTCCCATCACTGTGTGGAGGAATCACAGACACAGACCCTCGTCCCATCACTGTATGAGGGAATCACAGACACAGATCCTCGTCCCATCACCGTATGAGGGAATCACAGACACAGATCCTCGTCCCAGCACTGTGAGCGGGAATCACAGACACAGACCCTCGTCCCATCACTGTATGAGGGAATCACAGACACAGATCCTCGTCCCATCACTGTGTGGAGGAATCACAGACACAGACCCACGTCCCATCACTGTGTGAGGGAATCACTGACACAGACCCTCGTCCCATCACTGTGTGGAGGAATCACAGACACAGACCCTCGTCCCATCACTGTGGGGGAATCACTGACACAGACCCTCGTCCCATCACTGTGTGGAGGAATCACAGACACAGACCCTCGTCCCATCACTGTGTGGAGGAATCACAGACACAGAGCCACGTCCCATCACTGTGTGGAGGAATCACAGACACAGACCCTCGTCCCATCACTGTGTGGGGGAATCACTGACACAGACCCTAGTCCCATCACTGTGTGGGGGAATCACAGACACAGACCCTCGTCCCATCACTGTGTGAGGGAATCACTGACACAGACCCACATCCCATCACTGTGTGGAGGAATCACAGAGACAGACCCTCGTCCCATCACTGTGTGGAGGAATCACAGACACAGACCCTCGTCCCATCACTGTGTGGAGGAATCACAGACACAGATCCTTGTCCCATCACTGTGTGGGGGAATCACAGACACAGACCCTCGCCCCATCACTGTGTGGAGGAATCACAGACACAGACCCACGTCCCATCACTGTGTGGAGGAATCACAGACACAGACCCTCGTCCCATCACTGTGTGGGGGAATCACAGACACAGACCCTCGTCCCAGCACTGTGTGGGGGAATCACAGACACAGACCCTCGTCCCATCACTGGATGAGGGAATCACAGACACAGACCCTCGTCCCATCACTGTGTGGGGGAATCACAGACACAGACCCTCGTCCCATCACTGTGTGGAGGAATCACAGGCACAGACCCACGTCCCATCACTGTGTGGGGGAATCACAGACACAGACCCTCGTCCCATCACTGTGTGGGGGAATCACAGACACAGACCCTCGTCCCATCACTGTGTGGGGGAATCACAGACACAGACCCTCGTCCCATCACTGTGTGAGGGAATCACACAGACCCTCGTCCCATCACTGTGTGGGGGAATCACTGACACAGACCCTCGTCCCATCACTGTGTGAGGGAATCACAGACACACACCCTCGTCCCATCACTGTGTGGGGGAATCACAGACACAGACCCTCGTCCCATCACTGTGTGAGGGAATCACACAGACCCTCGTCCCATCACTGTGTGGGGGAATCACAGACACAGATCCTCGTCCCATCACTGTGTGGAGGAATCACAGACACAGACCCTCGTCCCATCACTGGATGAGGGAATCACAGACACAGACCCTCGTCCCATCACTGTGTGGGGGAATCACAGACACAGACCCTCGTCCCATCACTGTGTGGAGGAATCACAGGCACAGACCCACGTCCCAACACTGTGTGGGGGAATCACAGACACAGACCCTCGTCCCATCACTGTGTGGGGGAATCACAGACACAGACCCTCGTCCCATCACTGTTTGGGGGAATCACAGACACAGACCCTCGTCCCATCACTGTGTGAGGGAATCACACAGACCCTCGTCCCATCACTGTGTGGGGGAATCACTGACACAGACCCTCGTCCCATCACTGTGTGAGGGAATCACAGACACACACCCTCGTCCCATCACTGTGTGGGGGAATCACAGACACAGACCCTCGTCCCATCACTGTGTGGGGGAATCACAGACACAGACCCTCGTCCCATCACTGTGTGGGGGAATCACAGACACAGACCCTCGTCCCATCACTGTGTGAGGGAATCACACAGACACTCGTCCCATCACTGTGTGGGGGAATCACTGACACAGACCCTCGTCCCGTCACTGTGTGAGGGAATCACAGACACACACCCTCGTCCCATCACTGTGTGGGGGAATCACAGACACAGATCCTCGTCCCATCACTGTGTGGAGGAATCACAGACACAGATCCTCGTCCCATCACTGTGTGGGGGAATCACAGACACAGACCCTCGTCCCATCACTGTGTGAGGGAATCAGACACAGACCCTCGTCCCATCACTGTGTGGGGGAATCGCAGACACAGACCCTCGTCCCATCACTGTGTGGGGGAATCACAGAAACAGACCCACGTTCCATCACTGTGTGGGGGAATCACACAGACCCGCGTCCCATCACTGTGTGAGGGAATCACAGACACAGACCCTCGTCCCATCACTGTGTGAGGGAATCACAGACACAGACCCACGTCCCATCACTGTGTGAGGGAATCACATACACAGTACCTCGTCCCATCACTGTGTGGAGGAATCACAGACACAGACCCACATCCCATCACTGTGTGGAGGAATCACAGACACAGACCCTAGTCCCATCACTGTGTGGGGGAATCACAGACACAGACCCTCGTCCCATCACTGTGTGGGGGAATCACAGACACAGATACTCGTCCCATCACTGTGTGGGGGAATCACAGACACAGACCCTCGTCCCATCACTGTGTGGAGGAATGACAGACACAGATACTCGTCCCATCACTGTGTGGGGGAATCACAGACACAGACCCTCGTCCCATCACTGTATGAGGGAATCACACAGACCCTCGTCCCATCACTGTGTGGGGGAATCACAGACACAGACCCTCGTCCCATCACTGTGTGATGGAATCACAGACACACACTCTCGTCCCATCACTGTGTGAGGAATCACAGACACAGACTCTCGTCCCATCACTGCGTGAGGGAATCACATACACAGACCCTCGTCCCATCACTGTGTGGGGGAATCACAGACACAGACCAGCGTCCCATCACTGTGTGGGGGAATCACAGACACAGACCCTCGTCCCATCACTGTGTGGAGGAATCACAGACACAGACCCTCGTCCCATCACTGTGTGAGGGAATCACAGACACACACCCTCGTCCCATCACTGTGTGAGGAATCACAGACACAGACTCTCGTCCCATCACTGTGTGGAGGAATCACAGACACAGACCCACGTCCCATCACTGTGTGGAGGAATCACACAGACCCACGTCCCATCACTGTGTGAGGGAATCACACAGACTCACGTCCCATCACTGTGTTGGGGAATCACAGACACAGACCCTCGTCCCATCACTATGTGGAGGAATCACACAGACCCACGTCCCATCACTCTGTGGGGGAATCACACAGACCCACGTCCCATCACTGTGTGGGGGAATCACAGACACAGACCCTCGTGCCATCACTGTGTGAGGGAATCACTGACACAGACCCACGTCCCATCACTGTGTGAGGGAATCACACAGACCCTCGTCCCATCACTGTGTGAGGGAATCACTGACACAGAACCATGTCCCATCACTGTGTGGGGGAATCACAGACACAGATCCTCGTCCCATCACTGTGTGGAGGAATCACACAGACCCACGTCCCATCACTGTGTGAGGGAATCACAGACACAGACCCTCGTCCCATCACTGTGTGAGGGAATCACTGACACAGACCCACATCCCATCACTGTGTGGAGGAATCACAGACACAGACCCTCGTCCCATCACTGTGTGGAGGAATCACAGACACAGACCCTTGTCCCATCACTGTGTGGAGGAATCACAGACACAGATCCTCGTCCCATCACTGTGTGGGGGAATCACAGACACAGACCCTCGTCCCATCACTGTGTGAGGGAATCACTGACACAGACCCACATCCCATCACTGTGTGGAGGAATCACAGACACAGACCCTCGTCCCATCACTGTGTGGAGGAATCACAGACACAGACCCTCGTCCCATCACTTTGTGGGAGAATCACAGACACAGATCCTCGTCCCATCACTGTGTGGAGGAATGACAGACACAGATCCTCGTCCCTTCACTGTGTGGAGGAATCACAGACACAGACCCTCGTCCCATCACTTTGTGGGAGAATCACAGACACAGATCCACGTCCCATTACTGTGTGGGGGAATCACAGACACAGACCCTCGTCCCATCACTGTGTGGAGGAATCACAGACACAGACCCACGTCCCATCACTGTGTGGAGGAATCACAGACACAGACCCACGTCCCATCACTGTGTGGAGGAATCACAGGCACAGACCCACGTTCCATCACTGTGTGAGGAATCACAGACACAGACTCTCGTCCCATCACTGTGTGGAGGAATCACAGACACAGACCCTCGTCCCATCACTGTGTGGAGGAATCACAGACACAGACCCTCGTCTCATCACTGTGTGACGGAATCACTGACACAGACCCACATCCCATCACTGTGTGGGGGAATCACAGACACAGACCCTCGTCCCATCACTGTGTGGAGGAATCACAGACACAGACCCTCGTCCCATCACTGTGTGGAGGAATCACACAGACCCTCGTCCCATCACTGTGTGGGGGAATCACACAGACCCACGTCCCATCACTGTGTGAGGGAATCACAGACACAGACCCTCGTCCCATCACTGTGTGAGGGAATCACTGACACAGACCCTCGTCCCATCACTGTGTGAGGGAATCACACAGACCCTCGTCCCATCACTGTGTGAGGGAATCACACAGACCCACGTCCCATCACTGTGTGAGGGAATCACAGACACAGACCCACGTCGCATCACTGTGTGGGGGAATCACAGACACAGACCCTCGTCCCATCACTGTGTGGAGGAATCACAGACACAGACCCTCGTCCCATCACTGTATGAGGGAATCACAGACACAGATCCTCGTCCCATCACCGTATGAGGGAATCACAGACACAGATCCTCGTCCCAGCACTGTGAGCGGGAATCACAGACACAGACCCTCGTCCCATCACTGTATGAGGGAATCACAGACACAGATCCTCGTCCCATCACTGTGTGGAGGAATCACAGACACAGACCCACGTCCCATCACTGTGTGAGGGAATCACTGACACAGACCCTCGTCCCATCACTGTGTGGAGGAATCACAGACACAGACCCTCGTCCCATCACTGTGGGGGAATCACTGACACAGACCCTCGTCCCATCACTGTGTGGGGGAATCACAGACACAGACCCTCGTCCCATCACTGTGTGGAGGAATCACAGACACAGAGCCACGTCCCATCACTGTGTGGAGGAATCACAGACACAGACCCTCGTCCCATCACTGTGTGGGGGAATCACTGACACAGACCCTAGTCCCATCACTGTGTGGGGGAATCACAGACACAGACCCTCGTCCCATCACTGTGTGAGGGAATCACTGACACAGACCCACATCCCATCACTGTGTGGAGGAATCACAGAGACAGACCCTCGTCCCATCACTGTGTGGAGGAATCACAGACACAGACCCTCGTCCCATCACTGTGTGGAGGAATCACAGACACAGATCCTTGTCCCATCACTGTGTGGGGGAATCACAGACACAGACCCTCGCCCCATCACTGTGTGGAGGAATCACAGACACAGACCCACGTCCCATCACTGTGTGGAGGAATCACAGACACAGATCCTCGTCCCTTCACTGTGTGGAGGAATCACAGACACAGACCCTCGCCCCATCACTGTGTGGAGGAATCACAGACACAGATCCTCGTCCCATCACTGTGTGGAGGAATCACAGACACAGATCCTCGTCCCTTCACTGTGTGGAGGAATCACAGACACAGACCCTCGTCCCATCACTTTGTGGGAGAATCACAGACACAGATCCACGTCCCATTACTGTGTGGGGGAATCACAGACACAGACCCTCGTCCCATCACTGTGTGGAGGAATCACAGACACAGACCCACGTCCCATCACTGTGTGGAGGAATCACAGACACAGACCCACGTCCCATCACTGTGTGGAGGAATCACAGGCACAGACCCACGTTCCATCACTGTGTGAGGAATCACAGACACAGACTCTCGTCCCATCACTGTGTGGAGGAATCACAGACACAGACCCTCGTCCCATCACTGTGTGGAGGAATCACAGACACAGACCCTCGTCTCATCACTGTGTGACGGAATCACTGACACAGACCCACATCCCATCACTGTGTGGGGGAATCACAGACACAGACCCTCGTCCCATCACTGTGTGGAGGAATCACAGACACAGACCCTCGTCCCATCACTGTGTGGAGGAATCACACAGACCCTCGTCCCATCACTGTGTGGGGGAATCACACAGACCCACGTCCCATCACTGTGTGAGGGAATCACAGACACAGACCCTCGTCCCATCACTGTGTGAGGGAATCACTGACACAGACCCTCGTCCCATCACTGTGTGAGGGAATCACACAGACCCTCGTCCCATCACTGTGTGAGGGAATCACACAGACCCACGTCCCATCACTGTGTGAGGGAATCACAGACACAGACCCACGTCGCATCACTGTGTGGGGGAATCACAGACACAGACCCTCGTCCCATCACTGTGTGGAGGAATCACAGACACAGACCCTCGTCCCATCACTGTATGAGGGAATCACAGACACAGATCCTCGTCCCATCACCGTATGAGGGAATCACAGACACAGATCCTCGTCCCAGCACTGTGAGCGGGAATCACAGACACAGACCCTCGTCCCATCACTGTATGAGGGAATCACAGACACAGATCCTCGTCCCATCACTGTGTGGAGGAATCACAGACACAGACCCACGTCCCATCACTGTGTGAGGGAATCACTGACACAGACCCTCGTCCCATCACTGTGTGGAGGAATCACAGACACAGACCCTCGTCCCATCACTGTGGGGGAATCACTGACACAGACCCTCGTCCCATCACTGTGTGGGGGAATCACAGACACAGACCCTCGTCCCATCACTGTGTGGAGGAATCACAGACACAGAGCCACGTCCCATCACTGTGTGGAGGAATCACAGACACAGACCCTCGTCCCATCACTGTGTGGGGGAATCACTGACACAGACCCTAGTCCCATCACTGTGTGGGGGAATCACAGACACAGACCCTCGTCCCATCACTGTGTGAGGGAATCACTGACACAGACCCACATCCCATCACTGTGTGGAGGAATCACAGAGACAGACCCTCGTCCCATCACTGTGTGGAGGAATCACAGACACAGACCCTCGTCCCATCACTGTGTGGAGGAATCACAGACACAGATCCTTGTCCCATCACTGTGTGGGGGAATCACAGACACAGACCCTCGCCCCATCACTGTGTGGAGGAATCACAGACACAGACCCACGTCCCATCACTGTGTGGAGGAATCACAGACACAGACCCTCGTCCCATCACTGTGTGGGGGAATCACAGACACAGACCCTCGTCCCAGCACTGTGTGGGGGAATCACAGACACAGACCCTCGTCCCATCACTGGATGAGGGAATCACAGACACAGACCCTCGTCCCATCACTGTGTGGGGGAATCACAGACACAGACCCTCGTCCCATCACTGTGTGGAGGAATCACAGGCACAGACCCACGTCCCATCACTGTGTGGGGGAATCACAGACACAGACCCTCGTCCCATCACTGTGTGGGGGAATCACAGACACAGACCCTCGTCCCATCACTGTGTGGGGGAATCACAGACACAGACCCTCGTCCCATCACTGTGTGAGGGAATCACACAGACCCTCGTCCCATCACTGTGTGGGGGAATCACTGACACAGACCCTCGTCCCATCACTGTGTGAGGGAATCACAGACACACACCCTCGTCCCATCACTGTGTGGGGGAATCACAGACACAGACCCTCGTCCCATCACTGTGTGAGGGAATCACACAGACCCTCGTCCCATCACTGTGTGGGGGAATCACACAGACCCACGTCCCATCACTGTGTGGGGGAATCACAGACACAGATCCTCGTCCCATCACTGTGTGGGGGAATCACAGACACAGACCCTCGTCCCATCACTGTGTGAGGGAATCAGACACAGACCCTCGTCCCATCACTGTGTGAGGGAATCACTGACACAGACCCACGTCCCATCACTGTGTGAGGGAATCACAGACACAGACCCTCGTCCCATCACTGTGTGGGGGAATCGCAGACACAGACCCTCGTCCCATCACTGTGTGGGGGAATCACAGAAACAGACCCACGTTCCATCACTGTGTGGGGGAATCACACAGACCCGCGTCCCATCACTGTGTGAGGGAATCACAGACACAGACCCTCGTCCCATCACTGTGTGAGGGAATCACAGACACAGACCCACGTCCCATCACTGTGTGAGGGAATCACATACACAGTACCTCGTCCCATCACTGTGTGGAGGAATCACAGACACAGACCCACATCCCATCACTGTGTGGAGGAATCACAGACACAGACCCTAGTCCCATCACTGTGTGGGGGAATCACAGACACAGACCCTCGTCCCATCACTGTGTGGGGGAATCACAGACACAGATACTCGTCCCATCACTGTGTGGGGGAATCACAGACACAGACCCTCGTCCCATCACTGTGTGGAGGAATGACAGACACAGATACTCGTCCCATCACTGTGTGGGGGAATCACAGACACAGACCCTCGTCCCATCACTGTATGAGGGAATCACACAGACCCTCGTCCCATCACTGTGTGGGGGAATCACAGACACAGACCCTCGTCCCATCACTGTGTGATGGAATCACAGACACACACCCTCGTCCCATCACTGTGTGAGGAATCACAGACACAGACTCTCGTCCCATCACTGCGTGAGGGAATCACATACACAGACCCTCGTCCCATCACTGTGTGGGGAAATCACAGACACAGACCCACGTCCCATCACTGTTTGGGGGAATCACAGACACAGACCCTCGTCCCATCACTGTGTGGAGGAATCACAGACACAGACCCTCGTCCCATCACTGTGTGAGGGAATCACAGACACACACCCTCGTCCCATCACTGTGTGAGGGAATCACAGACACAGACCCACGTCGCATCACTGTGTGGGGGAATCACAGACACAGACCCTCGTCCCATCACTGTGTGGAGGAATCACAGACACAGACCCTCGTCCCATCACTGTATGAGGGAATCACAGACACAGATCCTCGTCCCATCACCGTATGAGGGAATCACAGACACAGATCCTAGTCCCATCACTGTGTGGGGGAATCACAGACACAGACCCTCGTCCCATCACTGTGTGAGGGAATCACTGACACAGACCCACATCCCATCACTGTGTGGAGGAATCACAGACACAGACCCTCGTCCCATCACTGTGTGGAGGAATGACAGACACAGACCTTCGTCCCATCACTGTGTGGAGGAATCACAGACACAGATCCTCGTCCCATCACTGTGTGGGGGAATCACAGACACAGACCCTCGTCCCATCACTGTGTGGAGGAATCACAGACATAGACCCACGTCCCATCACTGTGTGGAGGAATCATAGACACAGACCCTCGTCCCATCACTGTGTGGGGGAATCACAGACACAGACCCTCGTCCCAGCACTGTGTGGGGGAATCACAGACACAGACCCTCGTCCCATCACTGGATGAGGGAATCACAGACACAGACCCTCGTCCCATCACTGTGTGGGGGAATCACAGACACAGACCCTCGTCCCATCACCGTGTGGAGGAATCACAGGCACAGACCCACGTCCCATCACTGTGTGGGGGAATCACAGACACAGACCCTCGTCGCATCACTGTGTGGGGGAATCACAGACACAGACCCTCGTCCCATCACTGTGTGGGGGAATCACAGACACAGACCCTCGTCCCATCACTGTGTGAGGGAATCACACAGACCCTCGTCCCATCACTGTGTGGGGGAATCACTGACACAGACCCTCGTCCCATCACTGTGTGAGGGAATCACAGACACACACCCTCGTCCCATCACTGTGTGGGGGAATCACAGACACAGACCCTCGTCCCATCACTGTGTGGGGGAATCACAGACACAGACCCTCGTCCCATCACTGTGTGGGGGAATCACAGACACAGACCCTCGTCCCATCACTGTGTGAGGGAATCACACAGACCCTCGTCCCATCACTGTGTGGGGGAATCACTGACACAGACCCTCGTCCCATCACTGTGTGAGGGAATCACAGACACACACCCTCGTCCCATCACTGTGTGGGGGAATCACAGACACAGATCCTCGTCCCATCACTGTGTGGAGGAATCACAGACACAGATCCTCGTCCCATCACTGTGTGGGGGAATCACAGACACAGACCCTCGTCCCATCACTGTGTGAGGGAATCAGACACAGACCCTCGTCCCATCACTGTGTGAGGGAATCACTGACACAGACCCTCGTCCCATCACTGTGTGAGGGAATCACAGACACAGACCCTCGTCCCATCACTGTGTGGGGGAATCGCAGACACAGACCCTCGTCCCATCACTGTGTGGGGGAATCACAGAAACAGACCCACGTTCCATCACTGTGTGGGGGAATCACCTCATCCCATCACTGTGTGAGGGAATCAGACACAGACCCTCGTCCCATCACTGTGTGAGGGAATCACTGACACAGACCCTCGTCCCATCACTGTGTGAGGGAATCACAGACACAGACCCTCGTCCCATCACTGTGTGGGGGAATCGCAGACACAGACCCTCGTCCCATCACTGTGTGGGGGAATCACAGAAACAGACCCACGTTCCATCACTGTGTGGGGGAATCACACAGACCCGCGTCCCATCACTGTGTGAGGGAATCACAGACACAGACCCTCGTCCCATCACTGTGTGAGGGAATCACAGACACAGACCCACGTCCCATCACTGTGTGAGGGAATCACATACACAGTACCTCGTCCCATCACTGTGTGGAGGAATCACAGACACAGACCCACATCCCATCACTGTGTGGAGGAATCACAGACACAGACCCTAGTCCCATCACTGTGTGGGGGAATCACAGACACAGACCCTTGTCCCATCACTGTGTGGGGGAATCACAGACACAGATACTCGTCCCATCACTGTGTGGGGGAATCACAGACACAGACCCTCGTCCCATCACTGTGTGGAGGAATGACAGACACAGATACTCGTCCCATCACTGTGTGGGGGAATCACAGACACAGACCCTCGTCCCATCACTGTATGAGGGAATCACACAGACCCTCGTCCCATCACTGTGTGGGGGAATCACAGACACAGACCCTCGTCCCATCACTGTGTGATGGAATCACAGACACACACCCTCGTCCCATCACTGTGTGAGGAATCACAGACACAGACTCTCGTCCCATCACTGCGTGAGGGAATCACATACACAGACCCTCGTCCCATCACTGTGTGGGGGAATCACAGACACAGACCCACGTCCCATCACTGTTTGGGGGAATCACAGACACAGACCCTCGTCCCATCACTGTGTGGAGGAATCACAGACACAGACCCTCGTCCCATCACTGTGTGAGGGAATCACAGACACACACCCTCGTCCCATCACTGTGTGAGGGAATCACAGACACAGACCCACGTCGCATCACTGTGTGGGGGAATCACAGACACAGACCCTCGTCCCATCACTGTGTGGAGGAATCACAGACACAGACCCTCGTCCCATCACTGTATGAGGGAATCACAGACACAGATCCTCGTCCCATCACCGTATGAGGGAATCACAGACACAGATCCTCGTCCCAGCACTGTGTGCGGGAATCACAGACACAGACCCTCATCCCATCACTGTATGAGGGAATCACAGACACAGATCCTCTTCCCATCACTGTGTGGAGGAATCACAGACACAGACCCACGTCCCATCACTGTGTGGAGGAATCACAGACACAGACCCACGTCCCATCACTGTGTGGAGGAATCACAGACGCAGACCCTCGTCCCATCACTGTGTGGGGGAATCACTGACACAGATCCTAGTCCCATCACTGTGTGGGGGAATCACAGACACAGACCCTCGTCCCATCACTGTGTGAGGGAATCACTGACACAGACCCACGTCCCATCACTGTGTGGAGGAATCACAGACACAGACCCTCGTCCCATCACTGTGTGGGGGAATCACAGACACAGACCCTCGTCCCAGCACTGTGTGGGGGAATCACAGACACAGACCCTCGTCCCATCACTGGATGAGGGAATCACAGACACAGACCCTCGTCCCATCACTGTGTGGGGGAATCACAGACACAGACCCTCGTCCCATCACTGTGTGGAGGAATCACAGGCACAGACCCACGTCCCATCACTGTGTGGGGGAATCACAGACACAGACCCTCGTCCCATCACTGTGTGGGGGAATCACAGACACAGACCCTCGTCCCATCACTGTGTGGGGGAATCACAGACACAGACCCTCGTCCCATCACTGTGTGAGGGAATCACACAGACCCTCGTCCCATCACTGTGTGGGGGAATCACTGACACAGACCCTCGTCCCATCACTGTGTGAGGGAATCACAGACACACACCCTCGTCCCATCACTGTGTGGGGGAATCACAGACACAGACCCTCGTCCCATCACTGTGTGGGGGAATCACAGACACAGACCCTCGTCCCATCACTGTGTGGGGGAATCACAGACACAGACCCTCGTCCCATCACTGTGTGAGGGAATCACACAGACACTCGTCCCATCACTGTGTGGGGGAATCACTGACACAGACCCTCGTCCCATCACTGTGTGAGGGAATCACAGACACACACCCTCGTCCCATCACTGTGTGGGGGAATCACAGACACAGATCCTCGTCCCATCACTGTGTGGAGGAATCACAGACACAGATCCTCGTCCCATCACTGTGTGGGGGAATCACAGACACAGACCCTCGTCCCATCACTGTGTGAGGGAATCAGACACAGACCCTCGTCCCATCACTGTGTGGGGGAATCGCAGACACAGACCCTCGTCCCATCACTGTGTGGGGGAATCACAGAAACAGACCCACGTTCCATCACTGTGTGGGGGAATCACACAGACCCGCGTCCCATCACTGTGTGAGGGAATCACAGACACAGACCCTCGTCCCATCACTGTGTGAGGGAATCACAGACACAGACCCACGTCCCATCACTGTGTGAGGGAATCACATACACAGTACCTCGTCCCATCACTGTGTGGAGGAATCACAGACACAGACCCACATCCCATCACTGTGTGGAGGAATCACAGACACAGACCCTAGTCCCATCACTGTGTGGGGGAATCACAGACACAGACCCTCGTCCCATCACTGTGTGGGGGAATCACAGACACAGATACTCGTCCCATCACTGTGTGGGGGAATCACAGACACAGACCCTCGTCCCATCACTGTGTGGAGGAATGACAGACACAGATACTCGTCCCATCACTGTGTGGGGGAATCACAGACACAGACCCTCGTCCCATCACTGTATGAGGGAATCACACAGACCCTCGTCCCATCACTGTGTGGGGGAATCACAGACACAGACCCTCGTCCCATCACTGTGTGATGGAATCACAGACACACACTCTCGTCCCATCACTGTGTGAGGAATCACAGACACACACTCTCGTCCCATCACTGCGTGAGGGAATCACATACACAGACCCTCGTCCCATCACTGTGTGGGGGAATCACAGACACAGACCAGCGTCCCATCACTGTGTGGGGGAATCACAGACACAGACCCTCGTCCCATCACTGTGTGGAGGAATCACAGACACAGACCCTCGTCCCATCACTGTGTGAGGGAATCACAGACACACACCCTCGTCCCATCACTGTGTGAGGAATCACAGACACAGACTCTCGTCCCATCACTGTGTGGAGGAATCACAGACACAGACCCACGTCCCATCACTGTGTGGAGGAATCACACAGACCCACGTCCCATCACTGTGTGAGGGAATCACACAGACTAACGTCCCATCACTGTGTTGGGGAATCACAGACACAGACCCTCGTCCCATCACTGTGTGGAGGAATCACACAGACCCACGTCCCATCACTCTGTGGGGGAATCACACAGACCCACGTCCCATCACTGTGTGGGGGAATCACAGACACAGACCCTCGTGCCATCACTGTGTGAGGGAATCACTGACACAGACCCACGTCCCATCACTGTGTGAGGGAATCACACAGACCCTCGTCCCATCACTGTGTGAGGGAATCACTGACACAGAACCATGTCCCATCACTGTGTGGGGGAATCACAGACACAGATCCTCGTCCCATCACTGTGTGGAGGAATCACACAGACCCTCGTCCCATCACTGTGTGGGGGAATCACTGACACAGACCCTCGTCCCATCACTGTGTGGGGGAATCACAGACACAGATACTCGTCCCATCACTGTGTGGGGGAATCACAGACACAGACCCTCGTCCCATCACTGTGTGGAGGAATGACAGACACAGATACTCGTCCCATCACTGTGTGGGGGAATCACAGACACAGACCCTCGTCCCATCACTGTATGAGGGAATCACACAGACCCTCGTCCCATCACTGTGTGGGGGAATCACAGACACAGACCCTCGTCCCATCACTGTGTGATGGAATCACAGACACACACTCTCGTCCCATCACTGTGTGAGGAATCACAGACACAGACTCTCGTCCCATCACTGCGTGAGGGAATCACATACACAGACCCTCGTCCCATCACTGTGTGGGGGAATCACAGACACAGACCAGCGTCCCATCACTGTGTGGGGGAATCACAGACACAGACCCTCGTCCCATCACTGTGTGGAGGAATCACAGACACAGACCCTCGTCCCATCACTGTGTGAGGGAATCACAGACACACACCCTCGTCCCATCACTGTGTGAGGAATCACAGACACAGACTCTCGTCCCATCACTGTGTGGAGGAATCACAGACACAGACCCACGTCCCATCACTGTGTGGAGGAATCACACAGACCCACGTCCCATCACTGTGTGAGGGAATCACACAGACTCACGTCCCATCACTGTGTTGGGGAATCACAGACACAGACCCTCGTCCCATCACTGTGTGGAGGAATCACACAGACCCACGTCCCATCACTCTGTGGGGGAATCACACAGACCCACGTCCCATCACTGTGTGGGGGAATCACAGACACAGACCCTCGTGCCATCACTGTGTGAGGGAATCACTGACACAGACCCACGTCCCATCACTGTGTGAGGGAATCACACAGACCCTCGTCCCATCACTGTGTGAGGGAATCACTGACACAGAACCATGTCCCATCACTGTGTGGGGGAATCACAGACACAGATCCTCGTCCCATCACTGTGTGGAGGAATCACACAGACCCACGTCCCATCACGGTGTGGGGGAATCACAGACACAGACCCTCGTCCCATCACTGTGTGAGGGAATCACATACACAGACCCTCGTCCCATCACTGTGTGGAGGAATCACAGACACAGACCCTCGTCCCATCACTGTGTGAGGGAATCACAGACACAGACCCTCGTCCCATCACTGTGTGAGGGAATCACAGACACAGACCCTCGTCCCAACACCGTGTGAGGGAATCACAGACACAGACCCTCGTCCCATCACTGTGTGGAGGAATCACAGACACAGATCCTCGTCCCATCACTGTGTGGGGGAATCACTGACACAGACCAGCGTCCCATCACTGTGTGGGGGAATCACAGACACAGACCCTCGTCCCATCACTGTGTGGGGGAATCACAGACACAGACCCTCGTCCCATCACTGTGTGAGGGAATCACAGACACACACCCTCGTCCCATCACTGTGTGAGGAATCACAGACACAGACTCTCGTCCCATCACTGTGTGGAGGAATCACACAGACCCTCGTCCCATCACTGTGTGGGGGAATCACAGACACAGACCCTCGTCCCATCACTGTGTGAGGGAATCACAGACAGAGACCCTCGTCCCATCACTGTGTGGGGGAATCACAGACACAGACCCACGTCCCATCACTGTGTGGAGGAATCACACAGACCCACGTCCCATCACTGTGTGGGGGAATCACAGACACAGACCCTCGTCCCATCACTGTGTGAGGGAATCACAGACACAGACCAACGTCCCATCACTGTGTGGAAGAATCACACAGACCCACGTCCCATCACTGTGTGGAGGAATCACAGACACAGACCCTCGTCCCATCACTGTGTGAGGGAATCACAGACACAGATCCTCGTCCCATCACTGTGTGGGGGAATCACAGACACAGATCCTCGTCCCATCACTGTGTGGGGGAATCACATACACAGACCCTCGTCCCATCACTGTGTGGGGGAATCACAGACACAGACTCTCGTCCCATCACTGTGTGGAGGAATCACAGACACAGACCCACGTCCCATCACTGTGTGGAGGAATCACACAGACCCACGTCCCATCACTGTGTGAGGGAATCACACAGACTCACGTCCCATCACTGTGTTGGGGAATCACAGACACAGACCCACGTCCCATCACTGTATGGAGGAATCACACAGACCCACGTCCCATCACTGTGTGGGGGAATCACACAGACCCACGTCCCATCACTGTGTGGGGGAATCACAGACACAGACCCTCGTGCCATCACTGTGTGAGGGAATCACTGACACAGACTCTCGTCCCATCACTGTGTGGAGGAATCACAGACACAGACCCACATCCCATCACTGTGTGGAGGAATCACAGACACAGACCCTAGTCCCATCACTGTGTGGAGGAATGACAGACACAGATACTCGTCCCATCACTGTGTGGGGGAATCACAGACACAGACCCTCGTCCCATCACTGTATGAGGGAATCACACAGACCCTCGTCCCATCACTGTGTGGGGGAATCACAGACACAGACCCTCGTCCCATCACTGTGTGATGGAATCACAGACACACACCCTCGTCCCATCACTGTGTGAGGAATCACAGACACAGACTCTCGTCCCATCACTGCGTGAGGGAATCACAGACACAGACCCTCGTCCCATCACTGTGTGGGGCAATCACAGACACAGACCCACGTCCCATCACTGTTTGGGGGAATCACAGACACAGACCCTCGTCCCATCACTGTGTGGAGGAATCACAGACACAGACCCTCGTCCCATCACTGTGTGAGGGAATCACAGACACACACCCTCGTCCCATCACTGTGTGAGGGAATCACAGACACAGACCCACGTCGCATCACTGTGTGGGGGAATCACAGACACAGACCCTCGTCCCATCACTGTGTGGAGGAATCACAGACACAGACCCTCGTCCCATCACTGTATGAGGGAATCACAGACACAGATCCTCGTCCCATCACCGTATGAGGGAATCACAGACACAGACCCTCGTCCCATCACTGTGTGGAGGAATCACAGACACAGACCCACGTCCCATCACTGTGTGGAGGAATCACAGACACAGACCCTCGTCCCATCACTGTGTGGGGGAATCACTGACAGAGATCCTAGACCCATCACTGTGTGGGGGAATCACAGACACAGACCCTCGTCCCATCACTGTGTGAGGAAATCACTGACACAGACCCACATCCCATCACTGTGTGGAGGAATCACAGACACAGACCCTCGTCCCATCACTGTGTGGAGGAATCACAGACACAGACCCTCGTCCCATCACTGTGTGGAGGAATCAGAGACACAGATCCTCGTCCCATCACTGTGTGGGGGAATCACAGACACAGACCCTCGTCCCATCACTGTGTGGAGGAATCACAGACACAGACCCTCGTGCCATCACTGTGTGAGGGAATCACTGACACAGACCCACGTCCCATCACTGTGTGAGGGAATCACACAGACCCTCGTCCCATCACTGTGTGAGGGAATCACTGACACAGAACCATGTCCCATCACTGTGTGGGGGAATCACAGACACAGATCCTCGTCCCATCACTGTGTGGAGGAATCACACAGACCCACGTCCCATCACGGTGTGGGGGAATCACAGACACAGACCCTCGTCCCATCACTGTGTGAGGGAATCACATACACGGACCCTCGTCCCATCACTGTGTGGAGGAATCACAGACACAGACCCTCGTCCCATCACTGTGTGAGGGAATCACAGACACAGACCCTCGTCCCATCACTGTGTGAGGGAATCACAGACACAGACCCTCGTCCCAACACCGTGTGAGGGAATCACAGACACAGACCCTCGTCCCATCACTGTGTGGAGGAATCACAGACACAGATCCTCGTCCCATCACTGTGTGGGGGAATCACTGACACAGACCAGCGTCCCATCACTGTGTGGGGGAATCACAGACACAGACCCTCGTCCCATCACTGTGTGGGGGATTCACAGACACAGACCCTCGTCCCATCACTGTGTGAGGGAATCACAGACACACACCCTCGTCCCATCACTGTGTGAGGAATCACAGACACAGACTCTCGTCCCATCACTGTGTGGAGGAATCACACAGACCCTCGTCCCATCACTGTGTGGGGGAATCACAGACACAGACCCTCGTCCCATCACTGTGTGAGGGAATCACAGACAGAGACCCTCGTCCCATCACTGTGTGGGGGAATCACAGACACAGACCCACGTCCCATCACTGTGTGGAGGAATCACACAGACCCACGTCCCATCACTGTGTGGGGGAATCACAGACACAGACCCTCGTCCCATCACTGTGTGAGGGAATCACAGACACAGACCAACGTCCCATCACTGTGTGGAAGAATCACACAGACCCACGTCCCATCACTGTGTGGAGGAATCACAGACACAGACCCTCGTCCCATCACTGTGTGAGGGAATCACAGACACAGATCCTCGTCCCATCACTGTGTGGGGGAATCACAGACACAGATCCTCGTCCCATCACTGTGTGGGGGAATCACATACACAGACCCTCGTCCCATCACTGTGTGGGGGAATCACAGACACAGACCCACGTCCCATCACTGTGTGGAGGAATCACACAGACCCACGTCCCATCACTGTGTGAGGGAATCACACAGACTCACGTCCCATCACTGTGTTGGGGAATCACAGACACAGACCCTCGTCCCATCACTGTATGAGGGAATCACACAGACCCTCGTCCCATCACTGTGTGGGGGAATCACAGACACAGACCCTCGTCCCATCACTGTGTGATGGAATCACAGACACACACCCTCGTCCCATCACTGTGTGAGGAATCACAGACACAGACTCTCGTCCCATCACTGCGTGAGGGAATCACAGACACAGACCCTCGTCCCATCACTGTGTGGGGGAATCACAGACACAGACCCACGTCCCATCACTGTTTGGGGGAATCACAGACACAGACCCTCGTCCCATCACTGTGTGGAGGAATCACAGACACAGACCCTCGTCCCATCACTGTGTGAGGGAATCACAGACACACACCCTCGTCCCATCACTGTGTGAGGGAATCACAGACACAGACCCACGTCGCATCACTGTGTGGGGGAATCACAGACACAGACCCTCGTCCCATCACTGTGTGGAGGAATCACAGACACAGACCCTCGTCCCATCACTGTATGAGGGAATCACAGACACAGATCCTCGTCCCATCACCGTATGAGGGAATCACAGACACAGACCCTCGTCCCATCACTGTGTGGAGGAATCACAGACACAGACCCACGTCCCATCACTGTGTGGAGGAATCACAGACACAGACCCTCGTCCCATCACTGTGTGGGGGAATCACTGACAGAGATCCTAGACCCGTCACTGTGTGGGGGAATCACAGACACAGACCCTCGTCCCATCACTGTGTGAGGAAATCACTGACACAGACCCACATCCCATCACTGTGTGGAGGAATCACAGACACAGACCCTCGTCCCATCACTGTGTGGAGGAATCACAGACACAGACCCTCGTCCCATCACTGTGTGGAGGAATCACAGACACAGATCCTCGTCCCATCACTGTGTGGGGGAATCACAGACACAGACCCTCGTCCCATCACTGTGTGGGGAAATCACAGACACAGACCCTCGTCCCAGCACTGTGTGGGGGAATCACAGACACAGACCCTCGTCCCATCACTGGATGAGGGAATCACAGACACAGACCCTCGTCCCATCACTGTGTGGGGGAATCACAGACACAGACCCTCGTCCCATCACTGTGTGGAGGAATCACAGGCACAGACCCACATCCCATCACTGTGTGGGGGAATCACAGACACAGACCCTCGTCCCATCACTGTGTGGGGGAATCACAGACACAGACCCTCGTCCCATCACTGTGTGCAGGAATCACAGACACAGACCCTCGTCCCATCACTGTGTGAGGGAATCACACAGACCCTCGTCCCATCACTGTGTGGGGGAATCACTGACACAGACCCTCGTCCCATCACTGTGTGAGGGAATCACAGACACACACCCTCGTCCCATCACTGTGTGGGGGAATCACAGACACACACCCTCGTCCCATCACTGTGTGGGGGAATCACAGACACAGATCCTCGTCCCATCACTGTGTGGAGGAATCACAGACACAGATCCTCGTCCCATCACTGTGTGGGGGAATCACAGACACAGACCCTCGTCCCATCACTGTGTGAGGGAATCAGACACAGACCCTCGTCCCATCACTGTGTGAGGGAATCACTGACACAGACCCTCGTCCCATCACTGTGTGAGGGAATCACAGACACAGACCCTCGTCCCATCACTGTGTGGGGGAATCGCAGACACAGACCCTCGTCCCATCACTGTGTGGGGGAATCACAGAAACAGACCCACGTTCCATCACTGTGTGGGGGAATCACACAGACCCGCGTCCTCTCACTGTGTGAGGGAATCACAGACAAAGACCCTCGTCCCATCACTGTGTGAGGGAATCACAGACACAGACCCACGTCCCATCACTGTGTGAGGGAATCACATACACAGTACCTCGTCCCATCACTGTGTGGAGGAATCACAGACACAGACCCACATCCCATCACTGTGTGGAGGAATCACAGACACAGACCCTAGTCCCATCACTGTGTGGGGGAATCACAGACACAGACCCTCGTCCCATCACTGTGTGGGGCAATCACAGACACAGATACTCGTCCCATCACTGTGTGGGGGAATCACAGACACAGACCCTCGTCCCATCACTGTGTGGAGGAATGACAGACACAGATACTCGTCCCATCACTGTGTGGGGGAATCACAGACACAGACCCTCGTCCCATCACTGTATGAGGGAATCACACAGACCCTCGTCCCATCACTGTGTGGGGGAATCACAGACACAGACCCTCGTCCCATCACTGTGTGATGGAATCACAGACACACACCCTCGTCCCATCATTGTGTGAGGAATCACAGACACAGACTCTCGTCCCATCACTGCGTGAGGGAATCACATACACAGACCCTCGTCCCAGCACTGTGTGGGGGAATCACAGACACAGACCCACGTCCCATCACTGTGTGGAGGAATCACAGACACAGACCCGCGTCCCATCACTGTGTGAGGGAATCACAGACACACACCCTCGTCCCATCACTGTGTGGAGGAATCACAGACACAGACCCACGTCCCATCACTGTGTGGAGGAATCACACAGACCCACATCCCATCACTGTGTGAGGGAATCACACAGACTCACGTCCCATCACTGTGTTGGGGAATCACAGACACAGACCCACGTCCCATCACTGTGTGGAGGAATCACACAGACCCACGTCCCATCACTCTGTGGGGGAATCACACAGACCCACGTCCCATCACTGTGTGGGGGAATCACAGACACAGACCCTCGTGCCATCACTGTGTGAGGGAATCACTGACACAGACCCACGTCCCATCACTGTGTGAGGGAATCACACAGACCCTCGTCCCATCACTGTGTGAGGGAATCACTGACACAGAACCATGTCCCATCACTGTGTGGGGGAATCACAGACACAGATCCTCGTCCCATCACTGTGTGGAGGAATCACACAGACCTACGTCCCATCACTGTGTGGGGGAATCACAGACACAGACCCTCGTCCCATCACTGTGTGAGGGAATCACATACACAGACCCTCGTCCCATCACTGTGTGGAGGAATCACAGACACAGACCCTCGTCCCATCACTGTGTGAGGGAATCACAGACACAGACCCTCGTCCCATCACTGTGTGAGGGAATCACAGACACAGACCCTCGTCCCATCACCGTGTGAGGGAATCACAGACACAGACCCTCGTCCCATCACTGTGTGGAGGAATCACAGACACAGATCCTCGTCCCATCACTGTGTGGGGGAATCACTGACACAGACCAGCGTCCCATCACTGTGTGGGGGAATCACAGACACAGACCCTCGTCCCATCACTGTGTGGGGGAATCACAGACACAGACCCTCGTCCCATCACTGTGTGAGGGAATCACAGACACACACCCTCGTCCCATCACTGTGTGAGGAATCACAGACACAGACTCTCGTCCCATCACTGTGTGGAGGAATCACACAGACCCTCGTCCCATCACTGTGTGGAGGAATCACAGACACAGACCCTCGTCCCATCACTGTGTGGAGGAATCACAGAGACAGACCCACGTCCCGTCACTGTGTGGAGGAATCACAGACACAGACCCTCGTCCCATCACTGTGTGAGGGAATCACAGACACAGATCCTCGTCCCATCACTGTCTGAGGGAATCACAGACACAGACCCTCGTCCCATCACTGTGTGGAGGAATCACAGACACAGACCCTCGTCCCATCACTGTGTGAGGGAATCACAGACACAGACCCTCGTCCCATCACTGTGTGAGGGAATCACAGACACAGACCCTCGTCCCATCACTGTGTGGGGGAATCACAGACACAGACCCACGTCCCATCACTGTGTGGAGGAATCACATAGACCCACGTCCTCTCACTGTGTGAGGGAATCACAGACAAAGACCCTCGTCCCATCACTGTGTGAGGGAATCACAGACACAGACCCACGTCCCATCACTGTGTGAGGGAATCACATACACAGTACCTCGTCCCATCACTGTGTGGAGGAATCACAGACACAGACCCACATCCCATCACTGTGTGGAGGAATCACAGACACAGACCCTAGTCCCATCACTGTGTGGGGGAATCACAGACACAGACCCTCGTCCCATCACTGTGTGGGGGAATCACAGACACAGATACTCGTCCCATCACTGTGTCGGGGAATCACAGACACAGACCCTCGTCCCATCACTGTGTGGAGGAATGACAGACACAGATACTCGTCCCATCACTGTGTGGGGGAATCACAGACACAGACCCTCGTCCCATCACTGTATGAGGGAATCACACAGACCCTCGTCCCATCACTGTGTGGGGGAATCACAGACACAGACCCTCGTCCCATCACTGTGTGATGGAATCACAGACACACACCCTCGTCCCATCACTGTGTGAGGAATCACAGACACAGACTCTCGTCCCATCACTGCGTGGAGGAATCACAGACACAGACCCACGTCCCATCACTGTGTGGAGGAATCACACAGACCCACGTCCCATCACTGTGTGAGGGAATCACACAGACTCACGTCCCATCACTGTGTTGGGGAATCACAGACACAGACCCACGTCCCATCACTGTGTGGAGGAATCACACAGACCCACGTCCCATCACTCTGTGGGGGAATCACACAGACCCACGTCCCATCACTGTGTGGGGGAATCACAGACACAGACCCTCGTGCCATCACTGTGTGAGGGAATCACTGACACAGACCCACGTCCCATCACTGTGTGAGGGAATCACACAGACCTTCGTCCCATCACTGTGTGAGGGAATCACTGACACAGAACCATGTCCCATCACTGTGTGGGGGAATCACAGACACAGATCCTCGTCCCATCACTGTGTGGAGGAATCACACAGACCCACGTTCCATCACTGTGTGGGGGAATCACAGACACAGACCCTCGTCCCATCACTGTGTGAGGGAATCACATACACAGACCCTCGTCCCATCACTGTGTGGAGGAATCACAGACACAGACCCTCGTCCCATCACTGTGTGAGGGAATCACAGACACAGACCCTCGTCCCATCACTGTGTGAGGGAATCACAGACACAGACCCTCGTCCCATCACCGTGTGAGGGAATCACAGACACAGACCCTCGTCCCATCACTGTGTGGAGGAATCACAGACACAGATCCTCGTCCCATCACTGTGTGAGGGAATCACAGACACACACCCTCGTCCCATCACTGTGTGAGGAATCATAGACACAGACTCTCGTCCCATCACTGTGTGGAGGAATCACACAGACCCTCGTCCCATCACTGTGTGGAGGAATCACAGACACAGACCCTCGTCCCATCACTGTGTGGAGGAATCACAGAGACAGACCCACGTCCCATCACTGTGTGGAGGAATCACAGACACAGACCCTCGTCCCATCACTGTGTGAGGGAATCACAGACACAGATCCTCGTCCCATCACTGTCTGAGGGAATCACAGACACAGACCCTCGTCCCATCACTGTGTGGAGGAATCACAGACACAGACCCTCGTCCCATCACTGTGTGAGGGAATCACAGACACAGACCCTCGTCCCATCACTGTGTGAGGGAATCACACAGACCCACGTCCCATCACTGTGTGGGGGAATCACAGACACAGACCCTCGTCCCATCACTGCGTGAGGGAATCACAGACACAGACCCACGTCCCATCACTGTGTGGAAGAATCACACAGACCCACGTCCCATCACTGTGTGGGGGAATCACAGACACAGACTCTCGTCCCATCACAGTGTGGAGCAATCACAGACACAGACCCACGTCCCATCACTGTGTGAGGGAATCACTGACACAGACCCACATCCCATCACTGTGTGAGGGAATCACAGACACAGATCCTCGTCCCATCACTGTGTGAGGGAATCACATACACAGACCCTCGTCCCATCACTGTGTGGAGGAATCACAGACACAGACCCTCGTCCCATCACTGTGTGAGGGAATCACAGACACAGACCCTCGTCCCATCACTGTGTGAGGGAATCACAGACACAGACCCTCGTCCCATCACCGTGTGAGGGAATCACAGACACAGACCCTCGTCCCATCACTGTGTGGAGGAATCACAGACACAGATCCTCGTCCCATCACTGTGTGAGGGAATCACAGACACACACCCTCGTCCCATCACTGTGTGAGGAATCACAGACACAGACTCTCGTCCCATCACTGTGTGGAGGAATCACACAGACCCTCGTCCCATCACTGTGTGGAGGAATCACAGACACAGACCCTCGTCCCATCACTGTGTGGAGGAATCACAGAGACAGACCCACGTCCCATCACTGTGTGGAGGAATCACAGACACAGACCCTCGTCCCATCACTGTGTGAGGGAATCAGACACAGATCCTCGTCCCATCACTGTCTCAGGGAATCACAGACACAGACCCTCGTCCCATCACTGTGTGGAGGAATCACAGACACAGACCCTCGTCCCATCACTGTGTGAGGGAATCACAGACACAGACCCTCGTCCCATCACTGTGTGAGGGAATCACAGACACAGACCCTCGTCCCATCACTGTGTGGGGGAATCACAGACACAGACCCACGTCCCATCACTGTGTGGAGGAATCACACAGACCCACGTCCCATCACTGTGTGGGGGAATCACAGACACAGACCCTCGTCCCATCACTGCGTGAGGGAATCACAGACACAGACCCACGTCCCATCACTGTGTGGAAGAATCACACAGACCCACGTCCCATCACTGTGTGGAGGAATCACAGACACAGACCCTCGTCCCATCACTGTGTGAGGGAATCACAGACACAGATCCTCGTCCCATCACTGTGTGGGGGAATCACAGACACAGATCCTCGTCCCATCACTGTGTGGGGGAATCACATACACAGACCCTCGTCCCATCACTGTGTGGGGGAATCACAGACACAGACTCTCGTCCCATCACAGTGTGGAGCAATCACAGACACAGACCCACGTCCCATCACTGTGTGAGGGAATCACTGACACAGACCCACATCCCATCACTGTGTGAGGGAATCACAGACACAGATCCTCGTCCCATCACTGTGTGGGGGAATCGCAGACACAGACCCTCGTCCCATCACTGTGTGGGGGAATCACAGAAACAGACCCACGTTCCATCACTGTGTGGGGGAATCACAGACACAGACCCTCGTCCCATCACTTTGTGAGGGAATGACTGACACAGACCCACATCCCATCACTGTGTGAGGGAATCACAGACACAGACCCTCGTCCCATCACTGTGTGAGGGAATCACTGACACAGACCCACATCCCATCACTGTGTGGAGGAATCACAGACACAGACCCTCGTCCCATCACTGTGTGGAGGAATCACAGACACAGACCCTCGTCCCATCACTGTGTGAAGGAATCACAGACAGAGATCCTCGTCCCATCACTGTGTGGGGGAATCACAGACACAGACCCTCGTCCCATCACTGTGTGAGGGAATCACTGACACAGACCCTCGTCCCATCACTGTGTGGGGGAATCACAGACACAGACCATCGTCCCATCACTGTGTGGGGGAATCACAGACACAGACCCACGTCCCATCACTGTGTGAGGGAATCACATACACAGTACCTCGTCCCATCACTGTGTGGAGGAATCACAGACACAGACCCACATCCCATCACTGTGTGAGGGAATCACATACACAGTACCTCGTCCCATCACTGTGTGGAGGAATCACAGACACAGACCCACGTCCCATCACTGTGTGAGGGAATCACATACACAGTACCTCGTCCCATCACTGTGTGGAGGAATCACAGACACAGACCCTCGTCCCATCACTGTGTGGAGGAATCACAGACACAGACCCTAGTCCCATCACTGTGTGGGGGAATCACAGACACAGACCCTCGTCCCATCACTGTGTGGGGGAATCACAGACACAGATACTCGTCCCATCACTGTGTGAGGAATCACAGACACAGACTCTCGTCCCATCACTGCGTGAGGGAATCACATACACAGACCCTCGTCCCATCACTGTGTGGGGGAATCACAGACACAGACCCACGTCCCATCACTGTGTGAGAGAATCACATACACAGTACCTCGTCCCATCACTGTGTGGAGGAATCACAGACACAGACCCTCGTCCCATCACTGTATGAGGGAATCACACAGACCCTCGTCCCATCACTGTGTGGGGGAATCACAGACACAGACCCTCGTCCCATCACTGTGTGATGGAATCACAGACACACACCCTCGTCCCATCACTGTGTGAGGAATCACAGACACAGACTCTCGTCCCATCACTGCGTGAGGGAATCACATACACAGACCCTCGTCCCATCACTGTGTGGGGGAATCACAGACACAGACCCACGTCCCATCACTGTGTGAGGGAATCACAGACACACACCCTCGTCCCATCACTGTGTGAGGAATCACAGACACAGACTCTCGTCCCATCACTGTGTGGAGGAATCACAGACACAGACCCACGTCCCATCACTGTGTGGAGGAATCACACAGACCCACGTCCCATCACTGTGTGAGGGAATCACACAGACTCACGTCCCATCACTGTGTTGGGGAATCACAGACACAGACCCACGTCCCATCACTGTGTGGAGGAATCACACAGACCCACGTCCCATCACTCTGTGGGGGAATCACACAGACCCACGTCCCATCACTGTGTGGGGGAATCACAGACACAGACCCTCGTGCCATCACTGTGTGAGGGAATCACTGACACAGACCCACGTCCCATCACTGTGTGAGGGAATCACACAGACCTTCGTCCCATCACTGTGTGAGGGAATCACTGACACAGAACCATGTCCCATCACTGTGTGGGGGAATCACAGACACAGATCCTCGTCCCATCACTGTGTGGAGGAATCACACAGACCCACGTCCCATCACTGTGTGGGGGAATCACAGACACAGACCCTCGTCCCATCACTGTGTGAGGGAATCACATACACAGACCCTCGTCCCATCACTGTGTGGAGGAATCACAGACACAGACCCTCGTCCCATCACTGTGTGAGGGAATCACAGACACAGACCCTCGTCCCATCACTGTGTGATGGAATCACAGACACACACCCTCGTCCCATCACTGTGTGAGGAATCACAGACACAGACTCTCGTCCCATCACTGCGTGAGGGAATCACATACACAGACCCTCGTCCCATCACTGTGTGGGGGAATCACAGACACAGACCCACGTCCCATCACTGTGTGAGGGAATCACAGACACACACCCTCGTCCCATCACTGTGTGAGGAATCACAGACACAGACTCTCGTCCCATCACTGTGTGGAGGAATCACAGACACAGACCCACGTCCCATCACTGTGTGGAGGAATCACACAGACCCACGTCCCATCACTGTGTGAGGGAATCACACAGACTCACGTCCCATCACTGTGTTGGGGAATCACAGACACAGACCCACGTCCCATCACTGTGTGGAGGAATCACACAGACCCACGTCCCATCACTCTGTGGGGGAATCACACAGACCCACGTCCCATCACTGTGTGGGGGAATCACAGACACAGACCCTCGTGCCATCACTGTGTGAGGGAATCACTGACACAGACCCACGTCCCATCACTGTGTGAGGGAATCACACAGACCTTCGTCCCATCACTGTGTGAGGGAATCACTGACACAGAACCATGTCCCATCACTGTGTGGGGGAATCACAGACACAGATCCTCGTCCCATCACTGTGTGGAGGAATCACACAGACCCACGTCCCATCACTGTGTGGGGGAATCACTGACACAGACCAGCGTCCCATCACTGTGTGGGGGAATCACAGACACAGACCCTCGTCCCATCACTGTGTGGGGGAATCACAGACACAGACCCTCGTCCCATCACTGTGTGAGGGAATCACAGACACACACCCTCGTCCCATCACTGTGTGAGGAATCACAGACACAGACTCTCGTCCCATCACTGTGTGGAGGAATCACACAGACCCTCGTCCCATCACTGTGTGGAGGAATCACAGACACAGACCCTCGTCCCATCACTGTGTGGAGGAATCACAGAGACAGACCCACGTCCCGTCACTGTGTGGAGGAATCACAGACACAGACCCTCGTCCCATCACTGTGTGAGGGAATCACAGACACAGATCCTCGTCCCATCACTGTCTGAGGGAATCACAGACACAGACCCTCGTCCCATCACTGTGTGGAGGAATCACAGACACAGACCCTCGTCCCATCACTGTGTGAGGGAATCACAGACACAGACCCTCGTCCCATCACTGTGTGAGGGAATCACAGACACAGACCCTCGTCCCATCACTGTGTGGGGGAATCACAGACACAGACCCACGTCCCATCACTGTGTGGAGGAATCACATAGACCCGCGTCCTCTCACTGTGTGAGGGAATCACAGACAAAGACCCTCGTCCCATCACTGTGTGAGGGAATCACAGACACAGACCCACGTCCCATCACTGTGTGAGGGAATCACATACACAGTACCTCGTCCCATCACTGTGTGGAGGAATCACAGACACAGACCCACATCCCATCACTGTGTGGAGGAATCACAGACACAGACCCTAGTCCCATCACTGTGTGGGGGAATCACAGACACAGACCCTCGTCCCATCACTGTGTGGGGGAATCACAGACACAGATACTCGTCCCATCACTGTGTGGGGGAATCACAGACACAGACCCTCGTCCCATCACTGTGTGGAGGAATGACAGACACAGATACTCGTCCCATCACTGTGTGGGGGAATCACAGACACAGACCCTCGTCCCATCACTGTATGAGGGAATCACACAGACCCTCGTCCCATCACTGTGTGGGGGAATCACAGACACAGACCCTCGTCCCATCACTGTGTGATGGAATCACAGACACACACCCTCGTCCCATCACTGTGTGAGGAATCACAGACACAGACTCTCGTCCCATCACTGCGTGAGGGAATCACATGCACAGACCCTCGTCCCATCACTGTGTGGGGGAATCACAGACACAGACCCACGTCCCATCACTGTGTGAGGGAATCACAGACACACACCCTCGTCCCATCACTGTGTGAGGAATCACAGACACAGACTCTCGTCCCATCACTGTGTGGAGGAATCACAGACACAGACCCACGTCCCATCACTGTGTGGAGGAATCACACAGACCCACGTCCCATCACTGTGTGAGGGAATCACACAGACTCACGTCCCATCACTGTGTTGGGGAATCACAGACACAGACCCACGTCCCATCACTGTGTGGAGGAATCACACAGACCCACGTCCCATCACTCTGTGGGGGAATCACACAGACCCACGTCCCATCACTGTGTGGGGGAATCACAGACACAGACCCTCGTGCCATCACTGTGTGAGGGAATCACTGACACAGACCCACGTCCCATCACTGTGTGAGGGAATCACACAGACCTTCGTCCCATCACTGTGTGAGGGAATCACTGACACAGAACCATGTCCCATCACTGTGTGGGGGAATCACAGACACAGATCCTCGTCCCATCACTGTGTGGAGGAATCACACAGACCCACGTTCCATCACTGTGTGGGGGAATCACAGACACAGACCCTCGTCCCATCACTGTGTGAGGGAATCACATACACAGACCCTCGTCCCATCACTGTGTGGAGGAATCACAGACACAGACCCTCGTCCCATCACTGTGTGAGGGAATCACAGACACAGACCCTCGTCCCATCACCGTGTGAGGGAATCACAGACACAGATCCTCGTCCCATCACTGTGTGGGGGAATCACTGACACAGACCAGCGTCCCATCACTGTGTGGGTGAATCACAGACACAGACCCTCGTCCCATCACTGTGTGAGGGAATCACAGACACACACCCTCGTCCCATCACTGTGTGAGGAATCACAGACACAGACTCTCGTCCCATCACTGTGTGGAGGAATCACACAGACCCTCGTCCCATCACTGTGTGGAGGAATCACAGACACAGACCCTCGTCCCATCACTGTGTGGAGGAATCACAGAGACAGACCCACGTCCCATCACTGTGTGGAGGAATCACAGACACAGACCCTCGTCCCATCACTGTGTGAGGGAATCACAGACACAGATCCTCGTCCCATCACTGTCTGAGGGAATCACAGACACAGACCCTCGTCCCATCACTGTGTGGAGGAATCACAGACACAGACCCTCGTCCCATCACTGTGTGAGGGAATCACAGACACAGACCCTCGTCCCATCACTATGTGAGGGAATCACAGACACAGACCCTCGTCCCATCACTGTGTGGGGGAATCACAGACACAGACCCACGTCCCATCACTGTGTGGAGGAATCACACAGACCCACGTCCCATCACTGTGTGGGGGAATCACACAGACCCACGTCCCATCACTGTGTGGGGGAATCACAGACACAGACCCTCGTGCCATCACTGTGTGAGGGAATCACTGACACAGACTCTCGTCCCATCACTGTGTGGGGGAATCACAGACACAGACCCTCGTCCCATCACTGTGTGATGGAATCACAGACACACACCCTCGTCCCATCACTGTGTGAGGAATCACAGACACAGACTCTCGTCCCATCACTGCGTGGAGGAATCACAGACACAGACCCACGTCCCATCACTGTGTGGAGGAATCACACAGACCCACGTCCCATCACTGTGTGAGGGAATCACACAGACTCACGTCCCATCACTGTGTTGGGGAATCACAGACACAGACCCACGTCCCATCACTGTGTGGAGGAATCACACAGACCCACGTCCCATCACTCTGTGGGGGAATCACACAGACCCACGTCCCATCACTGTGTGGGGGAATCACAGACACAGACCCTCGTGCCATCACTGTGTGAGGGAATCACTGACACAGACCCACGTCCCATCACTGTGTGAGGGAATCACACAGACCTTCGTCCCATCACTGTGTGAGGGAATCACTGACACAGAACCATGTCCCATCACTGTGTGGGGGAATCACAGACACAGATCCTCGTCCCATCACTGTGTGGAGGAATCACACAGACCCACGTTCCATCACTGTGTGGGGGAATCACAGACACAGACCCTCGTCCCATCACTGTGTGAGGGAATCACATACACAGACCCTCGTCCCATCACTGTGTGGAGGAATCACAGACACAGACCCTCGTCCCATCACTGTGTGAGGGAATCACAGACACAGACCCTCGTCCCATCACTGTGTGAGGGAATCACAGACACAGACCCTCGTCCCATCACCGTGTGAGGGAATCACAGACACAGACCCTCGTCCCATCACTGTGTGGAGGAATCACAGACACAGATCCTCGTCCCATCACTGTGTGAGGGAATCACAGACACACACCCTCGTCCCATCACTGTGTGAGGAATCATAGACACAGACTCTCGTCCCATCACTGTGTGGAGGAATCACACAGACCCTCGTCCCATCACTGTGTGGAGGAATCACAGACACAGACCCTCGTCCCATCACTGTGTGGAGGAATCACAGAGACAGACCCACGTCCCATCACTGTGTGGAGGAATCACAGACACAGACCCTCGTCCCATCACTGTGTGAGGGAATCACAGACACAGATCCTCGTCCCATCACTGTCTGAGGGAATCACAGACACAGACCCTCGTCCCATCACTGTGTGGAGGAATCACAGACACAGACCCTCGTCCCATCACTGTGTGAGGGAATCACAGACACAGACCCTCGTCCCATCACTGTGTGAGGGAATCACACAGACCCACGTCCCATCACTGTGTGGGGGAATCACAGACACAGACCCTCGTCCCATCACTGCGTGAGGGAATCACAGACACAGACCCACGTCCCATCACTGTGTGGAAGAATCACACAGACCCACGTCCCATCACTGTGTGGGGGAATCACAGACACAGACTCTCGTCCCATCACAGTGTGGAGCAATCACAGACACAGACCCACGTCCCATCACTGTGTGAGGGAATCACTGACACAGACCCACATCCCATCACTGTGTGAGGGAATCACAGACACAGATCCTCGTCCCATCACTGTGTGAGGGAATCACATACACAGACCCTCGTCCCATCACTGTGTGGAGGAATCACAGACACAGACCCTCGTCCCATCACTGTGTGAGGGAATCACAGACACAGACCCTCGTCCCATCACTGTGTGAGGGAATCACAGACACAGACCCTCGTCCCATCACCGTGTGAGGGAATCACAGACACAGACCCTCGTCCCATCACTGTGTGGAGGAATCACAGACACAGATCCTCGTCCCATCACTGTGTGAGGGAATCACAGACACACACCCTCGTCCCATCACTGTGTGAGGAATCACAGACACAGACTCTCGTCCCATCACTGTGTGGAGGAATCACACAGACCCTCGTCCCATCACTGTGTGGAGGAATCACAGACACAGACCCTCGTCCCATCACTGTGTGGAGGAATCACAGAGACAGACCCACGTCCCATCACTGTGTGGAGGAATCACAGACACAGACCCTCGTCCCATCACTGTGTGAGGGAATCAGACACAGATCCTCGTCCCA
The DNA here is from genome assembly GCA_030390025.1 of Squalus acanthias. NCBI lineage: Eukaryota > Metazoa > Chordata > Chondrichthyes > Squaliformes > Squalidae > Squalus > Squalus acanthias. The sequence goes on from CM059451.1 coordinate 28,237,612, forward strand.
TCACTGTCTCAGGGAATCACAGACACAGACCCTCGTCCCATCACTGTGTGGAGGAATCACAGACACAGACCCTCGTCCCATCACTGTGTGAGGGAATCACAGACACAGACCCTCGTCCCATCACTGTGTGAGGGAATCACAGACACAGACCCTCGTCCCATCACTGTGTGGGGGAATCACAGACACAGACCCACGTCCCATCACTGTGTGGAGGAATCACACAGACCCACGTCCCATCACTGTGTGGGGGAATCACAGACACAGACCCTCGTCCCATCACTGCGTGAGGGAATCACAGACACAGACCCACGTCCCATCACTGTGTGGAAGAATCACACAGACCCACGTCCCATCACTGTGTGGAGGAATCACAGACACAGACCCTCGTCCCATCACTGTGTGAGGGAATCACAGACACAGATCCTCGTCCCATCACTGTGTGGGGGAATCACAGACACAGATCCTCGTCCCATCACTGTGTGGGGGAATCACATACACAGACCCTCGTCCCATCACTGTGTGGGGGAATCACAGACACAGACTCTCGTCCCATCACAGTGTGGAGCAATCACAGACACAGACCCACGTCCCATCACTGTGTGAGGGAATCACTGACACAGACCCACATCCCATCACTGTGTGAGGGAATCACAGACACAGATCCTCGTCCCATCACTGTGTGGGGGAATCGCAGACACAGACCCTCGTCCCATCACTGTGTGGGGGAATCACAGAAACAGACCCACGTTCCATCACTGTGTGGGGGAATCACAGACACAGACCCTCGTCCCATCACTTTGTGAGGGAATGACTGACACAGACCCACATCCCATCACTGTGTGAGGGAATCACAGACACAGACCCTCGTCCCATCACTGTGTGAGGGAATCACTGACACAGACCCACATCCCATCACTGTGTGGAGGAATCACAGACACAGACCCTCGTCCCATCACTGTGTGGAGGAATCACAGACACAGACCCTCGTCCCATCACTGTGTGAAGGAATCACAGACAGAGATCCTCGTCCCATCACTGTGTGGGGGAATCACAGACACAGACCCTCGTCCCATCACTGTGTGAGGGAATCACTGACACAGACCCTCGTCCCATCACTGTGTGGGGGAATCACAGACACAGACCATCGTCCCATCACTGTGTGGGGGAATCACAGACACAGACCCACGTCCCATCACTGTGTGAGGGAATCACATACACAGTACCTCGTCCCATCACTGTGTGGAGGAATCACAGACACAGACCCACATCCCATCACTGTGTGAGGGAATCACATACACAGTACCTCGTCCCATCACTGTGTGGAGGAATCACAGACACAGACCCACGTCCCATCACTGTGTGAGGGAATCACATACACAGTACCTCGTCCCATCACTGTGTGGAGGAATCACAGACACAGACCCTCGTCCCATCACTGTGTGGAGGAATCACAGACACAGACCCTAGTCCCATCACTGTGTGGGGGAATCACAGACACAGACCCTCGTCCCATCACTGTGTGGGGGAATCACAGACACAGATACTCGTCCCATCACTGTGTGAGGAATCACAGACACAGACTCTCGTCCCATCACTGCGTGAGGGAATCACATACACAGACCCTCGTCCCATCACTGTGTGGGGGAATCACAGACACAGACCCACGTCCCATCACTGTGTGAGAGAATCACATACACAGTACCTCGTCCCATCACTGTGTGGAGGAATCACAGACACAGACCCTCGTCCCATCACTGTATGAGGGAATCACACAGACCCTCGTCCCATCACTGTGTGGGGGAATCACAGACACAGACCCTCGTCCCATCACTGTGTGATGGAATCACAGACACACACCCTCGTCCCATCACTGTGTGAGGAATCACAGACACAGACTCTCGTCCCATCACTGCGTGAGGGAATCACATACACAGACCCTCGTCCCATCACTGTGTGGGGGAATCACAGACACAGACCCACGTCCCATCACTGTGTGAGGGAATCACAGACACACACCCTCGTCCCATCACTGTGTGAGGAATCACAGACACAGACTCTCGTCCCATCACTGTGTGGAGGAATCACAGACACAGACCCACGTCCCATCACTGTGTGGAGGAATCACACAGACCCACGTCCCATCACTGTGTGAGGGAATCACACAGACTCACGTCCCATCACTGTGTTGGGGAATCACAGACACAGACCCACGTCCCATCACTGTGTGGAGGAATCACACAGACCCACGTCCCATCACTCTGTGGGGGAATCACACAGACCCACGTCCCATCACTGTGTGGGGGAATCACAGACACAGACCCTCGTGCCATCACTGTGTGAGGGAATCACTGACACAGACCCACGTCCCATCACTGTGTGAGGGAATCACACAGACCTTCGTCCCATCACTGTGTGAGGGAATCACTGACACAGAACCATGTCCCATCACTGTGTGGGGGAATCACAGACACAGATCCTCGTCCCATCACTGTGTGGAGGAATCACACAGACCCACGTCCCATCACTGTGTGGGGGAATCACAGACACAGACCCTCGTCCCATCACTGTGTGAGGGAATCACATACACAGACCCTCGTCCCATCACTGTGTGGAGGAATCACAGACACAGACCCTCGTCCCATCACTGTGTGAGGGAATCACAGACACAGACCCTCGTCCCATCACTGTGTGATGGAATCACAGACACACACCCTCGTCCCATCACTGTGTGAGGAATCACAGACACAGACTCTCGTCCCATCACTGCGTGAGGGAATCACATACACAGACCCTCGTCCCATCACTGTGTGGGGGAATCACAGACACAGACCCACGTCCCATCACTGTGTGAGGGAATCACAGACACACACCCTCGTCCCATCACTGTGTGAGGAATCACAGACACAGACTCTCGTCCCATCACTGTGTGGAGGAATCACAGACACAGACCCACGTCCCATCACTGTGTGGAGGAATCACACAGACCCACGTCCCATCACTGTGTGAGGGAATCACACAGACTCACGTCCCATCACTGTGTTGGGGAATCACAGACACAGACCCACGTCCCATCACTGTGTGGAGGAATCACACAGACCCACGTCCCATCACTCTGTGGGGGAATCACACAGACCCACGTCCCATCACTGTGTGGGGGAATCACAGACACAGACCCTCGTGCCATCACTGTGTGAGGGAATCACTGACACAGACCCACGTCCCATCACTGTGTGAGGGAATCACACAGACCTTCGTCCCATCACTGTGTGAGGGAATCACTGACACAGAACCATGTCCCATCACTGTGTGGGGGAATCACAGACACAGATCCTCGTCCCATCACTGTGTGGAGGAATCACACAGACCCACGTCCCATCACTGTGTGGGGGAATCACTGACACAGACCAGCGTCCCATCACTGTGTGGGGGAATCACAGACACAGACCCTCGTCCCATCACTGTGTGGGGGAATCACAGACACAGACCCTCGTCCCATCACTGTGTGAGGGAATCACAGACACACACCCTCGTCCCATCACTGTGTGAGGAATCACAGACACAGACTCTCGTCCCATCACTGTGTGGAGGAATCACACAGACCCTCGTCCCATCACTGTGTGGAGGAATCACAGACACAGACCCTCGTCCCATCACTGTGTGGAGGAATCACAGAGACAGACCCACGTCCCGTCACTGTGTGGAGGAATCACAGACACAGACCCTCGTCCCATCACTGTGTGAGGGAATCACAGACACAGATCCTCGTCCCATCACTGTCTGAGGGAATCACAGACACAGACCCTCGTCCCATCACTGTGTGGAGGAATCACAGACACAGACCCTCGTCCCATCACTGTGTGAGGGAATCACAGACACAGACCCTCGTCCCATCACTGTGTGAGGGAATCACAGACACAGACCCTCGTCCCATCACTGTGTGGGGGAATCACAGACACAGACCCACGTCCCATCACTGTGTGGAGGAATCACATAGACCCGCGTCCTCTCACTGTGTGAGGGAATCACAGACAAAGACCCTCGTCCCATCACTGTGTGAGGGAATCACAGACACAGACCCACGTCCCATCACTGTGTGAGGGAATCACATACACAGTACCTCGTCCCATCACTGTGTGGAGGAATCACAGACACAGACCCACATCCCATCACTGTGTGGAGGAATCACAGACACAGACCCTAGTCCCATCACTGTGTGGGGGAATCACAGACACAGACCCTCGTCCCATCACTGTGTGGGGGAATCACAGACACAGATACTCGTCCCATCACTGTGTGGGGGAATCACAGACACAGACCCTCGTCCCATCACTGTGTGGAGGAATGACAGACACAGATACTCGTCCCATCACTGTGTGGGGGAATCACAGACACAGACCCTCGTCCCATCACTGTATGAGGGAATCACACAGACCCTCGTCCCATCACTGTGTGGGGGAATCACAGACACAGACCCTCGTCCCATCACTGTGTGATGGAATCACAGACACACACCCTCGTCCCATCACTGTGTGAGGAATCACAGACACAGACTCTCGTCCCATCACTGCGTGAGGGAATCACATGCACAGACCCTCGTCCCATCACTGTGTGGGGGAATCACAGACACAGACCCACGTCCCATCACTGTGTGAGGGAATCACAGACACACACCCTCGTCCCATCACTGTGTGAGGAATCACAGACACAGACTCTCGTCCCATCACTGTGTGGAGGAATCACAGACACAGACCCACGTCCCATCACTGTGTGGAGGAATCACACAGACCCACGTCCCATCACTGTGTGAGGGAATCACACAGACTCACGTCCCATCACTGTGTTGGGGAATCACAGACACAGACCCACGTCCCATCACTGTGTGGAGGAATCACACAGACCCACGTCCCATCACTCTGTGGGGGAATCACACAGACCCACGTCCCATCACTGTGTGGGGGAATCACAGACACAGACCCTCGTGCCATCACTGTGTGAGGGAATCACTGACACAGACCCACGTCCCATCACTGTGTGAGGGAATCACACAGACCTTCGTCCCATCACTGTGTGAGGGAATCACTGACACAGAACCATGTCCCATCACTGTGTGGGGGAATCACAGACACAGATCCTCGTCCCATCACTGTGTGGAGGAATCACACAGACCCACGTTCCATCACTGTGTGGGGGAATCACAGACACAGACCCTCGTCCCATCACTGTGTGAGGGAATCACATACACAGACCCTCGTCCCATCACTGTGTGGAGGAATCACAGACACAGACCCTCGTCCCATCACTGTGTGAGGGAATCACAGACACAGACCCTCGTCCCATCACCGTGTGAGGGAATCACAGACACAGATCCTCGTCCCATCACTGTGTGGGGGAATCACTGACACAGACCAGCGTCCCATCACTGTGTGGGTGAATCACAGACACAGACCCTCGTCCCATCACTGTGTGAGGGAATCACAGACACACACCCTCGTCCCATCACTGTGTGAGGAATCACAGACACAGACTCTCGTCCCATCACTGTGTGGAGGAATCACACAGACCCTCGTCCCATCACTGTGTGGAGGAATCACAGACACAGACCCTCGTCCCATCACTGTGTGGAGGAATCACAGAGACAGACCCACGTCCCATCACTGTGTGGAGGAATCACAGACACAGACCCTCGTCCCATCACTGTGTGAGGGAATCACAGACACAGATCCTCGTCCCATCACTGTCTGAGGGAATCACAGACACAGACCCTCGTCCCATCACTGTGTGGAGGAATCACAGACACAGACCCTCGTCCCATCACTGTGTGAGGGAATCACAGACACAGACCCTCGTCCCATCACTATGTGAGGGAATCACAGACACAGACCCTCGTCCCATCACTGTGTGGGGGAATCACAGACACAGACCCACGTCCCATCACTGTGTGGAGGAATCACACAGACCCACGTCCCATCACTGTGTGGGGGAATCACACAGACCCACGTCCCATCACTGTGTGGGGGAATCACAGACACAGACCCTCGTGCCATCACTGTGTGAGGGAATCACTGACACAGACTCTCGTCCCATCACTGTGTGGGGGAATCACAGACACAGACCCTCGTCCCATCACTGTGTGGGGGAATCACAGACACAGACCCTCGTCCCATCACTGTGTGAGGGAATCACAGACACAGACCCTCGTCCCATCACCGTGTGAGGGAATCACAGACACAGATCCTCGTCCCATCACTGTGTGGGGGAATCACTGACACAGACCAGCGTCCCATCACTGTGTGGGTGAATCACAGACACAGACCCTCGTCCCATCACTGTGTGGGGGAATCACAGACACAGACCCTCGTCCCATCACTGTGTGAGGGAATCACAGACACACACCCTCGTCCCATCACTGTGTGAGGAATCACAGACACAGACTCTCGTCCCATCACTGTGTGGAGGAATCACACAGACCCTCGTCCCATCACTGTGTGGAGGAATCACAGACACAGACCCTCGTCCCATTACTGTGTGGGGGAATCACAGACACAGACCCTCGTCCCATCACTGTATGAGGGAATCACACAGACCCTCGTCCCATCACTGTGTGGGGGAATCACAGACACAGACCCTCGTCCCATCACTGTGTGATGGAATCACAGACACACACCCTCATCCCATCACTGTGTGAGGCATCACAGACACAGACTCTCGTCCCATCACTGTGTGAGGGAATCACAGACACAGACCCTCGTCCCATCACAATGTGGGGGAATCACAGACACAGACCCTCGTCCCATCACTGTGTGAGGGAATCACAGACACAGACCCACGTCCCATCACTGTGTGGAAGAATCACACAGACCCACGTCCCATCACTGTGTGGAGGAATCACAGACACAGACCCACGTCCCATCACTGTGTGGAGGAATCACACAGACCCACGTCCCATCACTGTGTGAGGGAATCACACAGACTCACGTCCCATCACTGTGTTGGGGAATCACAGACACAGACCCACGTCCCATCACTGTGTGGAGGAATCACACAGACCCACGTCCCATCACTGTGTGGGGGAATCACACAGACCCACGTCCCATCACTGTGTGGGGGAATCACAGACACAGACCCTCGTGCCATCACTGTGTGAGGGAATCACTGACACAGACTCTCGTCCCATCACTGTGTGGGGGAATCACAGACACAGACCCTCGTCCCATCACTGTGTGGGGGAATCACAGACACAGACCCTCGTCCCATCACTGTGTGAGGGAATCACAGACACAGACCCTCGTCCCATCACCGTGTGAGGGAATCACAGACACAGATCCTCGTCCCATCACTGTGTGGGGGAATCACTGACACAGACCAGCGTCCCATCACTGTGTGGGTGAATCACAGACACAGACCCTCGTCCCATCACTGTGTGGGGGAATCACAGACACAGACCCTCGTCCCATCACTGTGTGAGGGAATCACAGACACACACCCTCGTCCCATCACTGTGTGAGGAATCACAGACACAGACTCTCGTCCCATCACTGTGTGGAGGAATCACACAGACCCTCGTCCCATCACTGTGTGGAGGAATCACAGACACAGACCCTCGTCCCATCACTGTGTGGAGGAATCACAGAGACAGACCCACGTCCCATCACTGTGTGGAGGAATCACAGACACAGACCCTCGTCCCATCACTGTGTGAGGGAATCACAGACACAGATCCTCGTCCCATCACTGTCTGAGGGAATCACAGACACAGACCCTCGTCCCATCACTGTGTGGAGGAATCACAGACACAGACCCTCGTCCCATCACTGTGTGAGGGAATCACAGACACAGACCCTCGTCCCATCACTGTGTGGGGGAATCACAGACACAGACCCACGTCCCATCACTGTGTGGAGGAATCACACAGACCCTCGTCCCATCACTGTGTGAGGGAATCACAGACACAGATCCTCGTCCCATCACTGTGTGGGGGAATCACAGACACAGATCCTCGTCCCATCACTGTGTGGGGGAATCACATACACAGACCCTCGTCCCATCACTGTGTGGGGGAATCACAGACACAGACTCTCGTCCCATCACTGTGTGGAGCAATCACAGACACAGACCCACGTCCCATCACTGTGTGGAGGAATCACACAGACCCACGTCCCATCACTGTGTGAGGGAATCACACAGACTCACGTCCCATCACTGTGTTGGGGAATCACAGACACAGACCCACGTCCCATCACTGTGTGGAGGAATCACACAGACCCACGTCCCATCACTGTGTGGGGGAATCACACAGACCCACGTCCCATCACTGTGTGGGGGAATCACAGACACAGACCCTCGTGCCATCACTGTGTGAGGGAATCACTGACACAGACTCTCGTCCCATCACTGTGTGGGGGAATCACAGACACAGACCCTCGTCCCATCACTGTGTGGGGGAATCACAGACACAGACCCTCGTCCCATCACTGTGTGAGGGAATCACACAGACCCACGTCCCATCACTGTGTGGGGGAATCACAGACACAGATCCTCGTCCCATCACTGTGTGGAGGAATCACAGACACAGACCCACGTCCCATCACTGTGTGAGGGAATCACTGACACAGACCCTCGTCCCATCACTGTGTGAGGGAATCACAGACACAGACCCTCGTCCCATCACTGTGTGGGGGAATCGCAGACACAGATCCTCGTTCCATCACTGTGTGGGGGAATCACAGAAACAGACACACGTTCCATCACTGTGTGGGGGAATCACACAGACCCACGTCCCATCACTGTGTGAGGGAATCACAGACACAGACCCTCGTCCCATCACTGTGTGAGGGAATCACTGACACAGACCCACATCCCATCACTGTGTGGAGAAATCACAGACACAGACCCTCGTCCCATCACTGTGTGGAGGAATCACAGACACAGACCCTCGTCCCATCACTGTGTGAAGGAATCACAGACACAGATCCTCGTCCCATCACTGTGTGGGGGAATCACAGACACAGACCCTCGTCCCATCACTGTGTGAGGGAATCACTGACACAGACCCTCGTCCCATCACTGTGTGGGGGAATCACAGGCACAGACCCTCGTCCCATCACTGTGTGGGGGAATCACAGACACAGATCCTCGTTATATCACTGTGTGGAGGAATCACAGACACAGACCCTCGTCCCATTACGGTGTGGGGGAATCACAGACACAGACCCTCGTCCCATCACTGTGTAGAGGAATCACAGACACAGACCCTCGTCCCATCACTGTGTGAGGAATCACAGACACAGACTCTCGTCCCATCACTGTGTGGAGGAATCACAGACACAGACCCTCGTCCCATCACTGTGTGAGGGAATCACAGACACAGACCCTCGTCCCATCACTGTGTGAGGGAATCACAGACACAGACCCTCGTCCCATCACTGTGTGGAGGAATCACAGACACAGACCCACGTCCCATCACTGTGTGGAGGAATCACACAGACCCACGTCCCATCACTGTGTGGGGGAATCACAGACACAGACCCTCGTCCCATCACTGTGTGAGGGAATCACTGACACAGACCCTCGTCCCATCACTGTGTGAGGGAATGACACAGACCCTCGTCCCATCACTGTGTGAGGGAATCACACAGACCCACGTTCCATCACTGTGTGGGGGAATCACACAGACCCACGTCCCATCACTGTGTGAGGGAATCACAGACACAGACCCTCGTCCCATCACTGTGTGAGGGAATCACAGACACAGACCCACGTCCCATCACTGTGTGAGGGAACCACAGACACAGACCCTCGTCCCATCACTGTGTGAGGGAATCAGACACAGACCCTCGTCCCATCACTGTGTGGGGGAATCACAGACACAGACCCTCGTCCCATCACTGTGTGAGGGAATCACAGACACAGACCCTCGTCCCATCACTGTGTGGGGGAATCACAGACACAGACCCACGTCCCATCACTGTGTGAGGGAATCACAGACACAGACCCTCGTCCCATCACTGTGTGGGGGAATCACAGACACAGACCCACGTCCCATCACTGTGTGAGGGAATCACAGACACAGACCCTCGTCCCATCACTGTGTGGGGGAATCACAGACACAGACCCTCGTCCCATCACTGTGTGAGGGAATCACTGACACAGACCCACATCCCATCACTGTGTGGAGGAATCACAGACACAGACCCTCGTCCCATCACTGTGTGGAGGAATCACAGACACAGACCCTCGTCCCATCACTGTGTGGAGGAATCACAGACACAGATCCTCGTCCCATCACTGTGTGGGGGAATCACAGACACAGACCCTCGTCCCATCACTGTGTGGAGGAATCACAGACACAGACCCACGTCCCATCACTGTGTGGAGGAATCACAGACACAGACCCTCGTCCCATCACTGTGTGGGGGAATCACAGACACAGACCCTCGTCCCATCACTGTGTGGAGGAATCACACAGACCCTCGTCCCATCACTGTGTGAGGGAATCACAGACACAGATCCTCGTCCCATCATTGTGTGGAGGAATCACAGACACAGATCCTCGTCCCATCACTGTGTGAGGGAATCACAGACACAGATCCTCGTCCCATCACTGTGTGGAGGAATCACACAGACCCACGTCCCATCACTGTGTGAGGGAATCACAGACACAGACCCTCGTCCCATCACTGTGTGGAGGAATCACAGACACAGACCCTCGTCCCATCACTGTGTGAGGGAATCACAGACACAGACCCTCGTCCCATCACTGTGTGAGGGAATCACAGACACAGACCCTCGTCCCATCACTGTGTGAAGGAATCACAGACACAGATCCTCGTCCCATCACTGTGTGAGGGAATCACAGACACAGACCCTCATCCCATCACTGTGTGAGGGAATCACAGACACAGACCCTCGTCCCATCACTGTGTGGAGGAATCACACAGACCCTCGTCCCATCACTGTGTGAGGGAATCACAGACACAGATCCTCGTCCCATCACTGTGTGGAGGAATCACAGACACAGACGCCTCGTCCCATCACTGTGTGAGGGAATCACAGACACAGACCCTCGTCCCATCACTGTGTGAGGGAATCACAGACACAGACCCTCGTCCCATCACTGTGTGAGGGAATCACAGACACAGATCCTCGTCCCATCACTGTGTGAGGGAATCACAGACACAGACCCTCATCCCATCACTGTGTGAGGGAATCACAGACACAGACCCTCGTCCCATCACTGTGTGGAGGAATCACACAGACCCTCGTCCCATCACTGTGTGAGGGAATCACAGACACAGATCCTCGTCCCATCATTGTGTGGAGGAATCACAGACACAGATCCTCGTCCCATCACTGTGTGAGGGAATCACAGACACAGATCCTCGTCCCATCACTGTGTGGAGGAATCACACAGACCCACGTCCCATCACTGTGTGGGGGAATCACAGACACAGATCCTCGTCCCATCATTGTGTGGAGGAATCACAGACACAGATCCTCGTCCCATCACTGTGTGGGGGAATCACAGACACAGACCCACGTCCCATCACTGTGTGGAGGAATCACACAGACCCACGTCCCATCACTGTGTGGGGGAATCACAGACACAGACCCTCGTCCCATCACTGTGTGAGGGAATCACAGACACAGACCCACGTCCCATCACTGTGTGGAAGAATCACACAGACCCACGTCCCATCACTGTGTGGGGGAATCATAGACACAGACCCTCGTCCCATCACTGTGTGAGGGAATCACTGACACAGACCCTCGTCCCATCACTGTGTGAGGGAATCACACAGACCCTCGTCCCATCACTGTGTGGGGGAATCACAGACACAGACCCACGTCCCATCACTGTGTGAGGGAATCACAGACACAGACTGTCGTAAGAATGAGCCTTACGCGTGGTGAACTTAAAGTAAGCTTTAATCAACTAAAAAGGTGCTACATATAAAAGAGGTCTTACTCTATGCCTCTCCAGGATCCAACTGATCAGCCCAGTATTTATCCTGGACTAATCACAGGAAGTGATGTAATAAAGTTCGAGTCACAGGAAGCTGTATTGTGTTACCACATTCTCCCCCCCCAAAAGATTAGGAGGCCGGGATGAAGTTCGAGTCACAGGAAGCTGTATTGTGTTACCACATTCTCCCTCCATTTCGTAGCCGCTGGACGAGGGAGAGCCGCACCCGTTTGGGTTCTCGTAGCGGTAGAGGGCCCCTAGCCCGTTTACCCGCCGCGGGCCGTGGACCAGAGTCTGAGTCATCCAGCCCGCTCTGTGAGGGGTCAGGACGATCCTGACTGTGTACTGGTGCCCGAACGGGTGTCGGGCAGGGCTGTGGCAGATCCGTTTCCGAGCGTATGGTACGGGGTGGATCGTGGCTGCACGTGCGAGCCCCGACGGGCTCATAGTCAGTCTGCCCCAGGTTGTCACGCTGGAGTGAGGTACCAGCCGGCGTCAGATCCAGATCGTGATGAGAGGCACCTGGCGAGCCCAGAGATGTGCCTGGTACAATATCATCCCCTGGTGTCCCTCTATGTTTCGGCGGGCAGGGAGCCAGATCCCGCAATGACACGGTAGATTCCCGACCGTCAGGATACCGAATATAGGCGTAGGTAGGGTTGACGTCAGTGAGCTCAACCTCATCTACCAGGGGGTCATTCTTAGACGCCCGAACATATCTTCGGAGTAGCACTGGTCCCGGTGCAGTCAGTCACGACGGGAGAGATATCCCATAGGATGAGCGACGCTGAAATCGGAAGAACCGTTCATGAGGCGTCGTATTTGTGGCGGTCGAAAGGAGGGACCGTGTGGAGTGTAATGCGTCTGGAAGTACTGCTTCCCATTGCTGGTTGGGTAGGCCCCGAGATCTCAAAGCCAGACGTACCGCATTCCAGATGATAGCGTTAAAACGCTCGACTTGCCCATTCCCGACCGGATGATAAGGCGTCGTTCTGCTGGCAGCAATACCCCGTTCCGAGAGATAGGCCTTGAGTTCTCCTGACATAAAAGAAGGGCCCCGATCCGAATGAACATAGGATGCCATGCCACAGAAAGCAAATACCTGCTCAAGGCAGCTGATAACCGTGGTCGTCAGCATATTGGGGCAGGGAAAGGCAAACGGAAAACGGGAATACTCATCGACCATGGTCAATAGATAAGTGTTGCGAGTTGAAGAGGGCAACGGCCCCTTAAAATCGATGCTAAGCCGTTGCATTGGCTGGGTCGCATATATGAGTATACCACCCGAGGGGCGGAAAAACTGAGGTTTCAATTCCGCATAGACTCTGCAGTCCGAGCACATCTTCTTTACATCCCCGGTAGAGAATGGGAGATTTCGGGACCGCACGAAGTGTAGCATGCGAGTAACGCCCGGATGACACAACCCATCATGGATGTCTACGAGCGTAGAGGGTGCCATGGCGGAGCAGAATGCTCGTGTGAGGGTATCCGGAGCCACATTCTCCTTGCCAGGTCGATAGTGGATGGTGTAACCAAAAGAGGCCAATTCCAGCCGCCAAAGCTGGATTTTATTATTTTTAATTTTGGTCCGTTTTCGATTATCGAGCATGAAGGCGACCGATCGCTGGTCCGTGATTAAGGTAAAGTGCTGGCGAGCTAGGAGATGAGTCCACTTCCGTACTGCCTCTATGATGGCTGTAGCTTCTTTCTCGACTGGAGGATAATGTAGCTCAGCCCCTTGAAAAGTCCTGGACAAAAATGCCACCGGACGACCTTCCTGATTCAGAGTGGCCGAGATCGCCACCTCCGAGGCATCACACTCAACAACAAAAGGAAGACTCTCATCGATGGAGTGAAGAGCCGCTTTCTCCAACTGTTTTTTCAGGAGGTTAAAGGCTGCAACAGCCGCTGTGTCTAGTGGGAATGTGCTGGCCTTCAGTAGAGGTTGGATTCGGTCCGAGAAGTTAGGAATCCATTTAGCATAGTATGCAAACAGGCCGAGGGCCCGGCGCAAGGAGGCCGGATTCTTAGGTGGCGGGAGTTCTTGGAGTGGGCGAAGCCTTTCAGGGTCAGGTTTAATGATGCCATTGCCCACACAATAGCCAAGGATGTTGATGGTTGGTTGTGACTCAATGGATTTAGCCGCATTTAATGTCAAATTACGGTGCTGGAGTGCATCCCAAAATCGTTGGAGATTGGCGTCATGTTCCCGCTGATTGCGACCTGCGACAGTAATATTGTCCAGATAAGGAAACGTATCCTTTAAGTCTTCCTGTTTGACCAGGTCATCCATTGCTCGCTGGAAGACAGCCACTCCATTAGTGACCCCAAAGGGGAGGCGACGAAATTGATACAGCCGTCCATTGGCTTCAAAGGCCGTATACTGCTTGTCTGAGACCTTCAAGGGTACCTGATGATAGGCACTTTTCAGATCATATGTTGAGAACACCGTGTACTCAGCCAGTTTATTAACCATATCATCGATGCGCGGCAATGGGTATGCGTCCAAGTCCGTATATTGATTGATGGTCTGTGAATAGTCAATGCACAGCCGTTTCTTGTGAGGTTGTAGAGGGTTCTTAACAATAACGACCTGGGCGCGCCATGGCGACGAACAAGGCTCGATGATATCCTCTGCTAAAAGCCGAGAAATCTCAGCCGCAATAAAAGACTGGTCTTCCTGACTGAAACGTCGTGACTTTGTTATAATCGGTTTGCATCGAGGAGGGATACTGGTAAACAGTGAGGGTTCATCCAGTGAAGCTGCTGACAATGCACAGAACGGTAATCGAGGTCGTATATTAGAAATAGTGAGTTCAGGTTTGGATCCGCCGAACTCAATGGTGAGCTTCTTATGCTGCTTTTGAAAATCTAGCCCTAAGATAAGATCACTACATAAGTCCTTGAGCACCGAAAGCCGGGTGGAGGGATACCTGTGACCATTAAGTGTTATTTCAACCATACAAAAGCCAGAAATTCTGGTATTAAGTGATGACTGAGCCATCGCAATTGCCTGGTCCGATGGGAAAACATGTAGCTTTAACTCTGCAACAATCTGTTCCCTAATGAAACTATCAGTGCTACCTGAGTCAATTAAGGCATCTAAACTATGTCCATTAATTGATGCTTTTGTAGCTGCATGGAATAGGTTCTGAGGACAAGCAGCTGTAATTGGTGTCGTTGCACAAAGAGTGGCTGAAACTCTAGGTGTGTTTCTTCGAGAGAAAACCCGAGAGGAAGCACGATAGATTTTAGCCGGAACATCTTGATAGGCCCTTACCGGGGCAGTTCGGTAGGACTTAGCTTGATAAGCCCTCGTAGAAGCTCTTGATAGGCAAACCTTTGCAAAATGACCCTTTTTGTTGCAATGACTGCAAAACGCATTGCGAGCAGGGCAGAATTTCCGAGGGTGAAACTCATCACCACAAAAGAAGCATTTCTTAGATTGCCAAGAGGCTGCCACAGTGGGGTCATCATCCTCTTCATCAGTGAAGTCATCAGATTGATCGTCAGGGATAAAGTCCTCCCTAATAGAGTTCACCTGTGGCCTCTTAAATTGCCTGACTGTAGTTAAGGCAGCAGACCGAGGTCTGGGCACTGTATAAAGGTCTGCATTTCTTTTTGCCAGATCTAGAGAGCAAGCCATGTCATAAGCTCTCTGAAGCTCAAGTGTCTTACTTTCCAGTAGACGCTGGCGTATAAATGGGGAGGCAAGCCCGCAGATGAAAGCATCACGGATCATTTCTTCACGGTACAGCTCAGCTGAGGCCTGCCTGAAAGTTACAGTCCATACTAAGTCTGCGAAGCTCTTGGAGGAATTTATCAATGGATTCCTCCGGCCCTTGTTGGGCTGTAGCTAGTAGATGTCTGGCATAGACCTCATTCGGTGTCTTAGTATATAGTCTTTTAAGCGTCCGAATTGCCTCCTCGTAACTGCCCCATTCCTCGACATACTGAAATACATTCGGGGTGACACAGTTGATGAGTATCCGCAATTTTGAGTCATCATCAGCCTTGCAATATTCGAGAAAATTGTCAAACGTGCGATACCAGTGTTTCCACACCTTACCGGCTGCTGGGGTGTTTGGGTCCAAGTCAAGACGCGATGGTTTAAGGATGTTTTCCATGATGGGTGATTCCCTTGATCCTTAGTTCCGAGTTCGTCCAAAAAGTTTGAGTGCGAAGTTTTTCAAAGTTGATTAAATTGTCGTAAGAATGAGCCTTACGCGTGGTGAACTTAAAGTAAGCTTTAATCAACTAAAAAGGTGCTACATACAAAAGAGGTCTTACTCTATGCCTCTCCAGGATCCAACTGATCAGCCCAGTATTTATCCTGGACTAATCACAGGAAGTGATGTAATAAAGTTCGAGTCACAGGAAGCTGTATTGTGTTACCACACAGACCCTCGTCCCATCACTGTGTGGAGGAATCACAGACACAGACCCTCGTCCCATCACTGTGTGGGGGAATCACAGACACAGACCCTCGTCCCATCACTGTGTGGGGGAATCACAGACACAGACCCACGTCCCATCACTGTGTGGAGGAATCACAGACACAGACCCTCGTCCCATCACTGTGTGAGGGAATCACAGACACAGACCCTCGTCCCATCACTGTGTGGGAGAATCACAGACACAGATCCTCGTCCCATCACTGTGTGGGGGAATCACAGATACAGACCCTCGTCCCATCACTGTGTGGAGGAATCACTGACACAGACCCTCGTCCCATCACTGTGTGGGAGAATCACAGACACAGACCCACGTCCCATCACTGTGTGGAGGAATCACAGACACAGACCCTCGTCCCATCACTGTGTGGAGGAATCACTGACACAGACCCTCGTCCCATCACTGTGTGGAGGAATCACAGACACAGACCCACATCCCACCACTGTGTGGGGGAATCACAGACACAGACCCTCGTCCCATCACTGTGTGGAGGAATCACTGACACAGACCCTCGTCCCATCACTGTGTGGGGAATCACAGACACAGACCCACATCCCACCACTGTGTGGGGGAATCACAGATACAGACCCACGTCCCATCACTGTGTGGGGGAATCACAGACACAGACCTACGTCCCACCATTGTGTGGAGGAATCACAGACACAGACCCTCGTCCCATCACTATGTGGGAGAATCACACAGACCCTCGTCCCATCACTGTGTGGGGGAATCACTGACACAGACCCACGTCCCACCATTGTGTGGAGGAATCAGACACAGACCCTCGTCCCATCACTGTGTGGAGGAATCACAGATACAGACCCCTGTCCCATCTCTGTGTGGGGGAATCACAGACACAGATCCTCGTCCCATCACTGTGTGGAGGAATCACTGACACAGACCCTCGTCCCATCACTGTGTGGGAGAATCACAGATACAGACCCACGTCCCATCACTGTGTGGGGGAATCACACAGACCCTCGTCCCATCACTGTGTGGGAGAATCACACAGACCCTCGTCCCATCACTGTGTGGAGGAATCACTGACACAGACCCTCGTCCCATCACTGTGTGGGGGAATCACAGACACAGATCCTCGTCCCATCACTGTGTGGGGGAATCACAGATCCAGACCCCTGTCCCATCACTGTGTGGGGGAATCACAGATACAGACCCCTGTCCCATCACTGTGTGGGGGAATCACAGATACAGACCCCTGTCCCATCACTGTGTGGGGGAATCACACAGACCCTCGTCCCATCACTGTGTGGGGGAATCACACAGACCCTCGTCCCATCACTGTGTGAGGGAATCACAGACACAGACCCTCGTCCCATCACTGTGTGGGGGAATCACAGATACAGACCCACGTCCCATCACTGTGTGGAGGAATCACAGACACAGACCCTCGTCCCATCACTGTGTGGGGGAATCACAGATACAGACCCCTGTCCCATCTCTGTGTGGGGGAATCACAGACACAGACCCTCGTCCCATCACTGTGTGGGGGAATCACAGACACAGACCCTCGTCACATCACTGTGTGGGGGAATCACTGACACAGACCCTCGTCCCATCACTGTGTGGGGGAATCACAGACACAGACCCTCGTCCCATCACTGTGTGGGGAATCACAGACACAGTCCCACGTCCCATCACTGTGTGGAGGAATCACAGACACAGACCCTCGTCCCATCACTGTGTGGAGGAATCACAGATACGGACCCCTGTCCCATCTCTGTGTGGGGGAATCACAGACACAGATCCTCGTCCCATCACTGTGTGGAGGAATCACTGACACAGACCCTCGTCCAATCACTGTGTGGGAGAATCACAGACACAGACCCATGTCCCATCACTGTGTGGGGGAATCACACAGACCCTCGTCCCATCACTGTGTGGGAGAATCACACAGACCCTCGTCCCATCACTGTGTGGAGGAATCACTGACACAGACCCTCGTCCCATCACTGTGTGGGGGAATCACAGACACAGATCCTCGTCCCATCACTGTGTGGGGGAATCACAGATACAGACCCCTGTCCCATCACTGTGTGGGGGAATCACACAGACCCTCGTCCCATCACTGTGTGGGGGAATCACACAGACCCTCCTCCCATCACTGTGTGGGGGAATCACAGACACAGACCCTCGTCCCATCACTGTGTGGGGGAATCACAGACACAGACCCTCGTCCCATCACTGTGTGGTTCAGCATGCCTGAGAGTGGATCTTGAACAACAGCTTGGTTGCGAGTTTAGCTCTCAGCAGCAATTTTTGAGTAGCACTGATTAACGGGATATACTGCCACCTAGAGGATTGAATGGAGACCAGATTAAAGCATTCAGAAAATACCTGCAGTTTCCCAATTAATTGCTGAATAAAGCACAGTTTACTGTTGTTAGTGGAGTTAAAATGGTTTGTGACGGTCCTAAAGGGCCGAGTAGTCTTTCTCATTCTTATGATGAATGGGGGAGTCCAGAAATAGGGTGCCTAACCTTAAAATTAGAGCTAGTCTGTTCAGGGGTGATGTCAGGAAGCACTTCCTCACACAAAGGGTAGTGGAAATCTGGAACTCTCCCCTAAAAATCTGTTCAGGCTGGGGGGTCAATTGAAAATTTCAAAACTGAGATTGACAGATTTTTGTTAGGTAAGGGTATTAAGGGTTACGGAACCAAGGCGGGTAGATGGAGTTAAGATACATGATCCAATTGAATGGCGGAACAGGCTCGAGGGGCTATGTTTGAATTGCACTAGTGAGCGGATTTCGAGCAAGATGCCAATGTACTTACAGTGACACAGACAACTAAATCCCGCCATCAAAGGTGTAACATTATAAATTTAACTGGTGGCTCTGATATAAAAGTTCACGATTTACCGAGGGGTAACCTTCGAAAATAAAATAGCATGTTAATACCTTGTCCAGATTCTCATGAAATGATTTGTTTTGGCCCAGCAGAGGTGCAGTGTACTGATGAGAAATGACTGTTGTTTGTTTGCCTTCAGTGAGGAATACAGTGATTAGCACTGATTCCTGAAGGTTGGTAATCACAGTTAATTTACTATGTCCGTTTGCTAACAGGAGGCTATCTGTTTAACTGCGCTCTGCGTATCGAGTAACAGCTCACCGTGGCGAAGTGTAGAAAGGACCTTAGACGTCTTATAGTCATTGAGTACATTCGGTGCCCACATGCAACCTGCCAATACAGAAGGGCAATGTAACTCAGTTAAAGGAAGGGACACTGAACATAACGGGGGCTGAGCATCATATCTGAGGAAAAAAGCTAAATGGAGGAAGCAACTGAATAAAATTTCACCCTGAGGCACACAGCTTGTTCTGGACCAATACTGTCCTAATTGTTACATGAATTTAACACAGGGCTCATTGCTCTTGCACAACAGGCTGCAAGCTTTTGGGGTTTCCCATTCTGTTATTTCCAAGTGCAATGAGAAGTCAGTTTAGGTTGCAGAAACTTAAAATACTAACTACAAATCCATAGCTGCAAAAAAATAAAAACCAGGAAATAAATGTATTGCCACAGAGAGCTGTGAATCCCCCGGAGCCCAACTACACTACAATGAAGAAGCATGTCTGAGTTAAGAAGCGGACTACCCTGCCTCACACCTGATGCAACATCTCCTGCTATTGCTAAAAGCCTGTTTAGCAGGACAATTGCAGTATTAGCAGGAAGCAGAATTTCCACAGCACTTGGAACAGATAGTTTCTATCATTTTACTGTTAAGAACGGGCAAAATCTGGCTGTGAATGAGCTAACAACAACAATTTGCATTTATATAGCGCCTTTAATGTAGTAAAACGTCCCACACGCTTAACTGGAGCGTTACCAAACAAAATTTGACACCGAGTCAAAGAAGGAGACATTAGGACAGGTGACCAAATGCTTGGTCAAAGAGGTAGGTTTTAAGCAGATTCTTAAAAGAGAGAGTGGCGGAGAGGTTTGGGGAGAGAATTCCAGAGGTTAGCGCCTAGACACCTGAAGGCACGGCCACAAATAGTGGGGCGAAGGAAATTGGGGATGCACAAGAAGCCAGAATTAGAGGAGCACAGAGTTCTTGCAGGGCTATAGGAAGTTACAGAGTTAGGAAGCATAGAGACCATGGAGGGTCTTGAACACGAGGATGAGAATTTTAAAATTGAGGCGTTCCCAATATAGGTCAGTGAGCACAGGGGTGATGGGTGAATGGGACTTGGTGCGAGTTAGGATACGGGCAGCAGAGTTTTGGTTGAGCTCAAGTTTATGGAGGGTGGGAGGTAGGAGGCCGGCCAGGAGAGAGTTGGAATAGTCAAGTCTAGAGGTAACAAAGGCATGGATGAAGGTTTCAGCAGCAGGTGGGCTGAGGCAGGGGCGGAGACGGGCAATATTATGGAGCTGGAAGTAGGCATTTTTTGTGATGGAGAAGACAAGGGGTCGGAAGCTCAGCTCAGGGTCAAATAGAACACCGAGGTTACGAACAGTCTGGTTCAGCCTCAGAGAATAGGATGGAATTGGTGGCGGAAACCAAGAGCAGAACACACCAAGGGGAGAGAAGGTTTAATGTTTACCATGTTATTGTTATTGTTAACATTAGCAGCAATAACATGTCCATTATTAACAGGGCACTGGAAATTAGCAGCTGTGAAATACTTTATTTATTGTTTTAAAAATACAAAAATACTGGTCTACAAAACGTACTTAGCTACATTATTCTGCGGCGAGTGTCTCACCTCCTGACTCCCCAAGCCTTTCCACCATCTACAGGAAACTCTCGTTTAAACGGCAACTAAATATCCGGAATTCTCTATTAACCGGCAAAATTCAGGAGTAGGTTCAGGTTAGTTTTACTGTATATTAGTGGCCGTGTAACAGGGACTCCTGGATCTGTGGCCGTGTAACCGGGACTCCTGCACAAGTGGCCGTGTAACCGGGACTCCTGCACAAGTGGCCGTGTAACCGGGACTCCTGCACAAGTGGCCGTGTAACCGGGACTCCTGCACAAGTGGCCGTGTAACCGGGACTCCTGCACAAGTGGCCGTGTAACCAGGACTCCTGCACAAGTGGTCGTGTAACCGGGACTCCTGCACAAGTGGCCGTGTAACGGGGTTCCTGCACAAGTGGCCGTGTAACCGGGACTCCTGCACAAGTGGCCGTGTAACCGGGACTCCTGCACAAGTGGCCGTGTAACCAGGGCTCCTGCACAAGTGGCCGTGTAACCGGGACTCCTGCACAAGTGGCCGTGTAACCGGGACTCCTGCACAAGTGGCCGTGTAACTGGGACTCCTGCACAAGTGGCCGTGTAACCGGGCTCCTGCACAAGTGGCCGTGTAGCCGGGACTCCTGCACAAGTGGCCGTGTAACCGGGACTCCTGCACAAGTGGCCGTGTAACCGGGACTCCTGCACAAGTGGCCGTGTAACGGGGCTCTCGTACCTTGGTAGGTATACATCTCCGTTATCCGGAATTTTTAATAAACCGGCACCATCCCGGTCCCGTAGGTGCCGGATACCAAAGAGTTTCCTGTACAAGGCACAAGTAAGGAGTGTGATGGAATACTCTCCACTTGCCTGGATGAGTGCAGCTCCAACAACACTCAAGAAGCTCGACACCATCTAGGACAAAGCAGCTCACTTGGTTGGCACTCCCTCCACCACCTTAAATATTCACTCCCTCCACCACCGGCGTACCGTGGCTGCAGTGTGTACCATCTACAAGATGCACTGCAGCAACTCGCCAAGGCTTTTTCGACAGCACCTCCCAAACCCGCGACCTCTACCACCTAGAAGGACAAGGGCAGCCGGTGCATGGGAACACCATCACCTCCAAGTTCCCCTCCAAGTCACACACCATCCTGACTTGGAAATATATCGCCGTTCCTTAATTGTCGCTGGGTCAAAATCCTGGAACTCCCTCCCTAACCGTATTGCGGACGCACTTTCACCACACGGACTGCAGTGGTTCAAGAAGGCGGCTCACCACCACCTTCTCAAGGGCAGTTAGGGATGGGCAATAAATGCTGGCCTTGCCAGTGACGCCCACATCCCAAGAATGTTTTTTTTTAAATACTGATCTTCGAAAATACTGATCTATGAGAACTACCTATCTACAAAAAATACTTATCAACAAGAAATAATTATGAACAAAAAATACTTATATTCGAAAACATCAGAAATAATTATGAACAAAAAATATTGATATTCGAAAATATTTATATTCAAAACACTTAGCTACAAGAAATACTTATATTAGAAAATACTAATCTACAAGAAATCTTATATTCTAAAATACTGATCTACAAGAAATAATTATATTAGAAAATACTAATCTAAAAAACTTATTAACAAACAATAATGTATGCCTCTAAACCAAAATATGAAAAGTTAAAAAGCAAACAGTAAACTTTTTTGTGTGCACTTGACTGCTGGACCGTCCTATTCACAAGCCATGCGGGCGGGGAAGGGGCACCCTGTCACGTGTATAACTCGTTCCCCCCTCCATTTGTTATTTAAATAATGTCTTACCTATCCAGGTTCCGGGGCATGCTCCTGCTTGCCTATTTAAAAAGGGGGGGAAACAGCAGGCTGAGCAATGTCGTGGAGCGAGTCAAGCTGCTGCAAACAATGCTCGGAATCTGCGTGGTGCTCGTTTGGGTCGGACTGACCAGCCAGCAATGTGCGCTGGGTGCGATGATAGAGTGCGCCCCGTGCAACGAGAGGGCGATGTCGGCCTGCCACCCCCCCAGGGGCTGCGAGCTGGTGAGAGAGTCCGGCTGCGGATGCTGCCTGACATGCGCGCTGGCGGAGGGAGCGGCGTGCGGGGTGTACAGCGAGAGCTGTGCGTCCGGCCTCAAGTGTGTGCCCCGCGGCGGCGAGAGGGCGCCGCTCCAGGCGCTGCTGCAGGGCCGGGGCATATGTCGCAGGGCCAAGCGGAGGAAGCAGGCTCAGCACACGGGTGAGTGGACACGACCGTGCAAGATGAGCCTCTTTAAATAAAGTTTATAATTGAGCCAGCCATTTAAAGGGAGTTAGATTTTGATGTAAATTCAGGGTTGAATTATTTCCTTCAAATTCCATCAGCTGTTAAACTAACTGTAAATTAGACTATTTGTGCAACATGAGCAAACAGTTCAAAACCAAGCCATAAAAGATCCATGG
Source organism: Squalus acanthias (assembly GCA_030390025.1). Lineage (NCBI taxonomy): Eukaryota > Metazoa > Chordata > Chondrichthyes > Squaliformes > Squalidae > Squalus > Squalus acanthias. Next base: position 28,261,178 of record CM059451.1, read on the forward strand.
ACTGGGACAGTGAAATGAGGTCAGTGGGGGGGAGAGAAGACCATTTAAAGAAGTGGGTTGTGAGCATGACCAGAGTTAAATGTTTTGAGTTTTTTTATTAAGAAACCTAGGCAGAGGGTCATAGTGCGGGGACAGCACCATCTGTGTATTGCCAGCACCCATCTGTTTATTGACAGCAACAAGTTGCATTTATACAGGTGAGGAGAGGGTTGAGCTTGGCTGGGATGCCACTTCAGTGGTTGAATATCCTGTCCGCGCTCACTATCTTGGCTGGCACATTGAAGAGTGGGCACTGGGTAAGGTAGCCGAGTGCAGCTGTGAAGAGTTAGTACCTTCGGGATAGGAGGGAAGAAAATGGGGCAAGAGTTTTTTAAAATCTGTGGATTGGAGCAGGAGGGAAGACTTGAAGGAAGCCAGGAATTCTACAGTTTTGAAATCCTGCAAAAGAAAGTTTGAATAAGTGTTCAGTGAGTTGTAATTTCAGCACTGTGAGGATGGAGGGAGTGTGTAGTAATCTACATGTTGCATGTCCGGTCAATCATCTCTGGAAATACTATAGCAGTTGTATTGCTGTCTAAAAGAAAGACTTGCCCTATCTGGGCATCCCAATGGAGTATTTTTGAAGTGTAGTCACTGTTGTAATGTAGGAAACACGGTAGCCAATTTGCACACAGCAAGATCCCACAAACAGCAATAATAATCTGTTTGTAATGTTGGTTGAGGGATAAATATTGGCCAGGACACTGGAGATAACTCCCCTGCTCTTCCAATAGTGCCACGGGATCTTTTACATCCACCTGAGAGGGCAGACAGGGCCTCGGTTTAATGTCTCATCTGAAAGACGGCCCCTCCGCCAGTGCAGCACTCCCTCAGCACTGCACTGGAGTGTCAGCCTAGCTTTGTGCTTTAGTCTCTGGAGTGGGACTTGACCCCACAACCTTCTGATTCAGAGGCGAGGGTGCTGCCCACTGAGCCACGGCTGACATCCACTCTTATCAAAAACAAAAAAGTTAGCTCCACTGCTTTTGGGGAAATCTTCCGTTAGACTAAACCTACTGCGTTCCCCCTGCTGCCAAGAACTGGTACTGCAAAAGAAGCCCTCCCATCCTAATACAGCAAGTGGCATTTAATCACTGTATTCAGCAGAAATGGTTTGTGTGTTGTTGTGAAGACTTTTAATGAAGCTGCAGGAGCAGTTTACTACAGTAAGTGTCAGCACAGGATTCGTAACCTAGTCCAATATTGTCCAAACCAGCAGGAGTTGATTTTTATTTTCTCTTGCCTCCTAACTCTGGGGCAATGAGACCATTTGTGACTATCACACTGAGTGATCCTCTCATAAGCCATGAGGAAGCTCGAGCTTGCTGCAGTGATGTGACTGGTGCCTTTTGTGCTTTTGGGTATGTTGATGTGGGCTGTGAGGGGCAATTGTGCTGAATCTATTTAGAAATGTAAATATTTCTTGCATTGAGTAGGAGTGATTCCAGGCCCTCTCCCTAACCTGGTCTATTCATATTCCTGCAGGAAAGCCCCTGGATGCTGGCGAGAAATATTCCTTGGCAAAGAGAGAGCACGATGGCAAAAAGCATGGAATGCTGCCTGCAAATCCCAGCCAGCATTTGGTACTCAAATCTCATCGAGGAAATCGCCATTCACCAAAGGGAACCATGCACCCCATAGTGAACCCTTCCAAACCTACACCAGTCACCACACCTCTGCCAGATTCTGAATACGTAAGTGCCATGCTTTGGGTGAACATAATGCACTGTAGAAAATTCAAAGTACATTTCAGGGGTTGCTACACTGGAGCATTGGACTCCTGTCCTGGAGAGCTTGGAGTTCGAGCAGTTTTGGTTCACAGATTTAAGCTGTTAAAGGCCACATCAGTGTAAATAACAGGTGTGTCCTGTAATCTGAAGGAGGCAGTTGTATGTCCATTCTGAATGTCTGTTCATATCACAGCTAGCAAGACTGGAGACTTGTGAATTGAACGAGTCCTCGTGGACAAAAATGGATATTTGGGTGGGAATCCTGTCAAACACCACAGTTTCAATATGTAAAGAAAGAACTTGCATTTATATAGCACCTTTCACAACCGTAGGACGTCCCAAAGCGCTTAACAGCCAATTAAGTACCTTTTTGAAGTGTAGTCACTGTTGTAATGTAAGAAACACGACAGCCAATTTGTGCTCAATGTAGCAAATTAAATTGTAGATGTGAATAGAATAGTTCTAAATGTTTATTGTATACTGTACATCTACAATACACAGTGGGTAAAGCAGAATGATGTACGGCCCATGTGTGTGTCTGTCAGCTCCTGTACATGTACAGTACACTGGGTAAATGGGAACGATTCACTCCCGTCTGGTACTGTATGGCCCGTGTGTCTCCGTGTCAGCTCCTGTGCATGTACAGCACACAGCGGGTAAAAGGGAACGATTCACTCCCGTCTGGTACTGTACGGCCCGTGTGTGTCTCAGTGTCTCCTGTACATGTACAGTACACCGGGTAAAAGGGAACAATTCACTCCCGTCTGGTACTGTACGGCCCGTGTGTCTCCGTGTCAGCTCCTGTGCATGTACAGCACACCGGGTAAAAGGGAACGATTCACTCCCGTCTGGTACTGTACGGCCCGTGTGTGTCTCAGTGTCTCCTGTACATGTACAGTACACCGGGTAAAAGGGAACAATTCACTCCCGTCTGGTACTGTACGGCCCGTGTGTCTCCGTGTCAGCTCCTGTGCATGTACAGCACACAGCGGGTAAAAGGGAACGATTCACTCCCGTCTGGTACTGTACGGCCCGTGTGTGTCTGTGTCTCCTGTACATGTACAGTACACCGGTTAAAAGAGAACAATTCACTCCCGTCTGGGACTGTACGGCCCGTGTGTCTGTCAGCTCCTGTACATGTACAGTACACCGGGTAAAAGGGAACAATTCACTCCCGTCTGGGACTGTACGGCCCGTGTGTGTCTGTCAGCTCCTGTACATGTACATGTACATGTACATGTACATGTACAGTACACAGCAGGTAAAAGGGAATGATTCACCATACCAGCCCTCATTACTCCGATATGTATCCAGATGGTTGGTTGATGATCAGGGCTATTCTTTGCAGTCATGGCTGATGATTCCAGTAAGCCTTCCATAGACAGGCGGGAACAACAGATACAATGAAGCCTATGGCACTACAAGAAGTGTGATCGAGCAGACGAGTGACAGTCTCATTTTCATTATGTGGTTGGATAAATCTAATGGTAGCGCGCTAATATGACCCAGTGAGAGTCTCCAGAATCATTGGCGCTTGCTGTGTACTACATAACATTGCAATGAAGAAAGTCTTCCTGATTACAGAATCTGAAGACGATGATGACCCGGGGGGGGTGGAAGGGAGAGAGACGTACCCTCCATCCCTCCCCACAACATGATGAGGGTACACTGGGAGAAAAGGCTGGGGGTCAGGAAAGTAGCAGCCAGTGAAAGGAAGACGCAACGGACTTGTCTGAAGCTCCGTCTTGTGGCGGCAGACTGGTCAGTGCCAGGCTCCAGACGGTGAATCTGCGCCCACTCCTTGCAGTCAACGTGAGCTGAGAGAAGGTGTTGGTTTAGGGGGACCTCACTAAGGTATTCGTTGGGACAGATATTTTTAAGGTCAGTTAGACGAGTAGAACAAATACGTTTAAATTAGTGAAAAGTAATTTTTTTTTAAATTGGAAGAACATTTTACTCTGAATATTTGGCATAATCTACCATATGGTGGAGATAACCTCGCCTTGGACGGTCAAAATGCAGCTGAGTGGTATACTGGGAGAGTTGAGGTCCGATAGAGAGGCTTCAATGGGACAGTAAGAGTACTCGATGGGTGGGCTTGAATGGGAGAGTTGGGGTATGGGAGGGTGGGCTTTGATGAGAGAGCTAATGTACGGGAGGGTTGGGCTTCGATGGACAAACTAGCTTTCTCACATACCTGACTTTGGATTTGAACCAATTATTCTCCTGTGCTTAGGGCCCATGTCGCAGGGAGATGGAAACCATTCTACAGGATCTGAAGCCGGAGTTTTTCCGCAGCCCGGAGGACATCTACATCCCAAACTGTGATAAGAGAGGATTCTACCGGAGCAAACAGGTAAATAGTGAACCCAGTCACAGTAATAACCATCGCTACTTTTTACCCAGTTTATCAATCGCAGTTGAGGAGCCCCTCGCCCACCAAAGCAATGGTGAAATCCAAAGAAAAATGGTGTGCAAGGGGAGGGGTGAATAGACATCAATTTTCTGAACAGTCTGACTTCATGACGTAATGTTTCCTACAACGTTAATAGACTTTTTCCCCCCCCTCCCTTTTGTCGGGGCACTGAGGCCAATTGTAGTCCCTACGACCACCTTGGGTGTGATCAGCTGACTCATCACTGACCAAAGATGGGACCTTCCTGGTCTGTATAGCTCTGTGCCAGTCAGGGAGTTGTGTGTGACTGTGACAAACACAGAAGCATTTTCTGACTGATATTTTAATGCTGTTGTTAACCTATTTAAAATAACTGAGGTACGGCCACTGTTGTTAATGGGTTACTGCTGGCGTCGTTTAGTCCAGCCCTGGACCGTGGGATGAAGTTTCTGTGGTGACAGCAGGACTACAATTAATCGCGGCCTCCTGAGATCGGGAAGCGGGAAAGACTGAGCCAAGATTCCTGCTCCTAAACAGCTCTGGTGCACCACTGTTGTACAAATGTAATTCATATCTCTGTTTAGACACTGACTAAGTTTGCCTCAGTTGGTCGCGCTCTCACCACCTGAGTCAAAAGGTCATGGATTCAAGCTCCACTCCAGAGACTTACGCCCATAACCTAAGCTGACACTCCCAGGGCAGTACCGAGGGAGTGCTGCACTGTCCGAGGTGCCGTCTTTCAGATGAGATGTTAAACTGAGGCCCCATCTGCCTCTTGGGTGGATGTAAAAGATCCCATGGCACTATTCGAAGAAGAGCAGGGGAGTTCTCCCCGGTGTCCTGGGAAAATATTCCTCCCTCAACCAACATCTGGTCATTATCTCATTGCTGTTTGTGGGAGCTTGCTGTGTGCAAATTGCCTGCCGCATTGACTACACTTCAAAAGTGCTTCATTGGCTGTAAAGTGCTTTGGGACATCCTGAGATTGTGAAAGGTGGTGTAGAAATGCAAGTTCTTTCTTCCTCTTCCATTAACGCAAGGTGTTTTTTAATGTTTCATAGTGCAAACCATCAAAAGGCAGAAAACGGGGTCACTGCTGGTGTGTGGATAAATATGGCCATTCACTTCCTGGGTCACGGAGCAGGAAAAGGCCTGTGTCCTGTGCGCAAAGTGCATCTTCTGAAGAGGTTGGATATTAGTTTGTGCAGGGCAACTGCCCTCTGAGGACAGCACTGCCTGAAGTTTCTGAAGAGAAGATTAAATAGAAATGGAATCTCTCCAATCAACCTTGCTCTGTACCTGTAGGTCAACTCCCAGAATGGGCCTGCAGACTTTCCTGGAATCGCATCTGATGGAAGTAGTTTAGTTTAAAGATTAGAAAACCTGTAACAACTGCTATGAAAGTCTTCTGAAATCTGACTTTAATTCTGATTCCTACTCATTCCAAACATGGGCCAAATTCTTTTGCCAAACTGCTTCAGTGCCCAGTCCCTGGCATTAACCTAACCCATTGGCATGGTTTCCATGCCCCACAGTTTGACCGTTTCCTTTTCCAGCACCAGCCTCGAGTTGGAGCTACAGGAAGTCCTGCCGGTGAAGATGTTTCTGGTAGAACACTAGGGTTAGGTCTGGTACTGCCATTTCACAGGCTGGGTCATTGCACCATGACCTCCAGGAAATACTGGAGAGCTTCCCCTAGTGGCTCAGTGGGTGATTCTAAAGCACCAACTGAACTGGTACTGGCCCACACAGACCAGGTGGATCCCAGGTTCAATACCTGGTCAGTGCTTTGATTCATATCCAATGACCCCTGCTGGAAAGTGCACATTCATGGTAGTTCAGCTCTGCTGTGATGCATAGCTTGTTGACTTTCTCCATTTAGGCTTCCCAACAAACAATGGTGAGTCGTGTGAGGTACTGACCGTGGAGCCATACCCCAACATGGATCTTCAGGAGAGGAGAAAGTACTGAACTAGCTTAATGGGTACGGTGGTGTCGAGGTTATGTTACTGAACCAGTAATCCAGAGGCCTAGACTAATTAAGCCAAGCACCAGATGTGTCATCTGATCAGGTGACCTGAGTTGCCAAGCACTTGCCCCATAAATTCAGTGGTCTGGAGTGTTTAATGTGGCTCCTCCACATGCATGGTTTGAGTGTAAGTTTTCAAATAAGATATTGTGAAACTTTTTGTTAATTTTTAAAGATCAGGGTGAAGCCAGAGGCTGTCCACTGGCACGATACTGGCAGACAGACCTGTGCAACTTCTATTTTGTTTTATTATCAAATCTCATAATTGGCACCCAGAAGAATGGTCACTGACTGACTGTTTTTAGGAATGGCTGTTTATTGAGTGAGACATTGAAGTTTGATTTTATTTCTTTATACATCAGTACTGTGCAGAAATGCTTTTGAACAGGTCAAAGGTTACTGTCCTGCTATTCCTCTTTAAATTTAATATTTTGAAATTGTTTAATTTAATATTTTTTCTGTTTTAAAAGTTCCCTGCTAATGGGGTCAGGATCCGTCTTGTGCACGCACTGTCCTAGATGTGTCTCTGGGGATCCAGCTTCGTGCGGGCACACAGCCCACGCAATTTTATATCCCTTTACAGGACTTGATAAGCACTTTTTTTACTGGGAATATGATGCACCTAAATATTTAAAGTCCATGAACAGAAATAGTGAAATGTACTTTGGAATGTAGTGTCTAAAATCAATAAATGCTTCTTTGTGATAAGTTGGTGTTGCTTTTGAAATTTGGGATTTGTCCTTGCAATGTTTTATTTAATAAAATCTCACCTTTAACAATGCTATCAATATTTCATGTTCGTTCATCTGTGGCATAGCTGGGGCTTGATAAAATAAAAATGGTTAACCAATCCACGTGTGAAGATTTGGGTGGGACTCTTCCATAACTGGCTAAAGGAGGGGATTGCCTGATGGAGACTGACCAGCAGCAGTCCACACTTTCAGTACAGTGGGGGAGGAAACGAGAACATAGTTGGCCTTTAAATTGAGAGAATACTGCTTCTCAAATATACACTTCATAGAATGATACAACACAAAGGGAGGCCATTCAGCCCATCGTGCCTGTGCTGGCTCTTTGAAAGAGCTCTCCAATTAGTCCCACTACCCTGCTCTTTCCCCATAGCCTTGTAAATTTTTCCTTTTCAAGTATATATCCAATTTCCTTTTTGAAAGTTTAAAAATGTCTCTTTTTTTTTCCTCTGGTTCTTTTGCCAATTATCTTCAATCTGTGTCCTCTGGTTACTGAACCTCCTGCCAGTAGGAACAATTTATCCTTATTTGCTCTTATCAAAACCCCTTATAATTTTGAGCACCTCTATTAAATCCCCACTTGACCTCTGCTCTCCGGAGAACAACCCAACCTTCTCGAGTCGCCACATAACTGAACTCCCTCATCACTTTAAAAAAAAAATTAAAAAATAAATATTTATGGTGCAGTAAAATTCCAAAGTCCTACAGTAATTGAGCAATGCCTGTTGAGGTAATAATTAACCCCTTTGCAACTATTGATCCATTGACCTCCATACCGCCCTGAACTCATATTGTTGCCAACTGGAATTTATCCATTGGTATTTCAAAAATTTTTGCATGTTTCCAAATGTGTCTCAATGGAAGACAGCTCGAACTCTGAACAATTTCAAATTGTGCTAGCCAAACCAGCAGCAACACAAGTGCGATGTGAAATGGATTGTGCTCTCATCTGGGGCACCCATAATTCTACTGGGGCACAGTAAATCCACCTGGATTAATAAATAAAATACTGCTGAAGAGTGACAGGATAGAAGGCCGAGTGGTGCAGACTTAACTGAGGTCGGACAGGAGGAGCAACAATGACCCAAATGAGCTAGGATAGGAGAATGACTGAACTTGTATTTATATACCTTTTATTTGTTCAGGAGGTCCCAAAGCACTTCACAGCCAATGAATGACTTTTTAAAGTGTAGTCACTATGTATAGTCACTGTTAATGTGGGCAAATGTAGGAGTCAATTTGCACACAGCAAACTCGCACAAGCTGTAAATGAATCAACAATAACAACTTGCATTTCTAGGCAGCCTTTCAATGTAGTAAAAGTTTCCAAAGTGCTTCACAGAGGCGTAATCAGACAAAATGGATGTCGTGCCAAATATTAGGAGGGATGACCAAAAGCATAGGCAAAGGTTTTAAGGAAGATCTTTAAAGAGAAGCTGAGAGGTTTAGGGTGGATATTCCAGAGCATAGGGCCGAGACGACCCTAAGCCACGGCCACCAATGGTGGGTTGAAGAGGGGTTCATAAGAGGCATTGGGGTAATGAAGAGTTCTGGGGGGAGGGTTGTCGGGTGGAAATTAAAGAAATCGGGAGGGGTGAGGCCATGAAGGGATTTAAACAAGAGGATAAGAATTTTAAATTAGAGATGTTGGGGGACCAGGAACCAATGTAGGTCAACATGGACACAGGTGAACGAGACTTGGTGTGGGGTAAGTTACTGGCAGCAGAGTTTTGGATGAGCTGCAGTTTACGGAGGGTGGGAGATGAGAGGCCAGCCAAGAGAGCATTGGAATAGTCGAGTGGATGAGGGTCTCAGCGACAGATGGGCTGAGGCAGGGGCGGAGATGATCGATGTTACACAGGTGGAATCTGAGCAGTTAATTTGTATTTCGGTCTTGGACAATGAATGTTGGCTCAGACACTACGAGAATGTCATTTTTGTGTCCATCTCCAACTATGTAGCACTCACCCAACTTCCTAGAAACGGGGCAAAGATGCAGAGACAACTGTGGACAGGAGAAAGGACACTGAACTGAGCTGAAAACTCGAGGCAGAATACTGAACCAATTGGGCTAGGAGCAACAGGAGAAGCACCAACTCAAATAGAGTGAACAAACTTGCAGTTATATATTTTTTTTAATTCATTCTCGGGATGTGGGCGTTGCTGACAAAACCGCATTTATTGCCCATCCCTAATGCAGTCCGTGTGGTGAAGGTACTCCCACAGAGCTGTTAGGGAGGGAGTTCCAGGATTTTGAGCAAGCGACGATGAAGGAACAGCGACGATATATTTCTAAGTCAGGATGGTGTGTGACTCGGAGGGGAACTTGGAGGTGGTGATGTTCCCATGCACCTGCTGCCCTTGTCTTTCTAGGTGGAAGAGGTCGCGGGTTTGGGAGGTGCTGTCGAAGAAGCCTTGGCGAGTTGCTGCAGTGCATCTTGTAGATGGTACACACTGCAGCCACGGTACGCCGGTGGTGGAGGGAGTGAATGTTTAAGGTGGTGGATGGGGTGCCAATCAAGCTGGCTGCTTTGTCCTGGATGGTGTCGAGCTTCTTGAGTGTTGTTGGAGCTGCACCCATCCAGAGAAGTGGAGAGTTTTCCATCACACTCCTGACTTACATAGAATTAAATAGAATATACAGCACAGAAACAGGTCATTTGGCCCAACTGGTCCATGAGCCTCCAACTTTGCCTTCGAGGTGGTGGAGAGGCTTTGGGGAGTCAGGAGGTGAGCCACACACCACAGAATATTCAGCATCTGACCACGGCATTTATGTGGCTGGTCCAGTTGAGTTTCTGGTCAATGGTGACCCTCAGGATGTTGATGGTGAGGGATGCCATTTAATATCAAGGGGAGATGGTTAGGCTCTCTTTGTTCGAGATGGTCATTGTCTGGTATTTGTGTGGCACGAATGTTGCCACTTACCAGCCTAAGCTTGGATGTTGTCTAGGTCTTGGTGCAAGGTCCTAGGGCTGAGATGATTGGCCTCCAACGACTACAACCATCCCCTCCTTGTGCCAGGTACGACTCCAGCCACTGGAGAGTTTTCCCCCTGATCTCCATTGACTTCAATTTTACGAGAGCTCTTTAGTGCCACACTCGGTCAAATGTTACCTTGATGTCAAGCTCTTGTGTCCATGTTTAAACCAAGGCTGTAATGAGGTCTGGAGCTGAGTGATCCTGGCGGAACCCAAACTGAGCACTGGTTAGCAGCTTACTGGTGTGTAAGTGCCGCTTGATAGCACTGTTGATGACACCTTCCATTGCTTTGCTGATGATTGAGAGTAGGCTGATGGGATGGTAATTAACCGGATTGGATTTGTCCAGTCTTCGGTACTGGAACAGCTTAGCTAGAGGCACGGCTATTTCTAGAGCACAAGTCTTCAGCACCACAGCCGGGATGGGGCCCACAGCCTTTGCTCATCTTTTGGATGAGACGTTAAACCGAGGCCCCGTCTGCTCTCTCAGGGGGATGTAAAAGATCCCATGGCACTATCCGAAGAAGAGCAGGGGAGTTCTCCCCAGTGTCCTGGCCAATATTTATCCCTCAATCAACATCACAAAAACAGATGATCTGGTCATTATCACATTGCTGTTTGTGGGAGCTTGCTGTGCACAAATTGGCTGCTGTGTTTCCCAAATTACAACAGTGACCACACTTCAAAGAGTACTTCATTGGCTGTAAAGCTCTTTGCAACATCCTGAGGTTGTGAAAGGCGCTATATAAATGCAAGTTCTTTCTTCTTTTCTTTCTCAAGACCTGGAAATACCAGTCAGAGCCAGCACATCATAAAGTCCGACTGGTCTAAATGAATTCACGAGTCCGGGTCTAACATGGACACAGGGGCCTCATTCCAATATTGAACTGAAGCCTGTGCTCATTCCAGGCGACCACCAGGGGCACCTAAAAAGAAAGTCCCCGACCGAGTTAGCAGTGGCCCGAATGCCAGTGCAGATCAGGCTCGAGCCTCTGCCCGGCTAAAATGTTTATCGTTGTGCCAGTTTTAAGGGCCATAAAACGGGCGCAACAATATTAACTTTAGGCCACAGTGCTTCCAGGCTACAGAGGGGGACGAGGGTGGGGGGAGATCAGCCAGGGGTTCCCACTCCCGATCACTCTCCAGTGAGTCCTGCTGGAAGTGCATGTGTGTGAACATTGGGTCAGCATTGCCGTCACCCGTGATGCCCCCATGGTTCAATATCCTGCCAACACTCACTGCTGAGGTTAACACAAGAGTGACACTTGGGTGAGGCACTAGAGGGTGATCGGTTCCTGTGGAGCTGTAGTCCAGTGAGAGTCAGAGCCTTTAGGAGAGGGGAGAGAGAGAGCGAGAGAGAGAGACTGGCAGTGGTGAGTAATCAGATTACAGAGGCGAGTCAGGGAGGAAAGGGTTATAAAAACAAAATTCCCAAGAACTGGAGCAAAGAGCGCACTTATATCTTCTCGATTAGAAGGTCAGAGCTACAACCTCTTGGAGGATTACAAAACTGTGCCTATCTCTGTGAGTCAGTACAAAGACCAGCTCACAGCTCCCTGAAGGTGATCTGTGAGTTCCACCAACACAAGCAAACAGCCCAGGAGCAGCAAAACAACTGGAGGGTGAGCAGTCAGCAGGAACTCTGTAAGTACTGCCTGAAACCAGCCTGCTCAAACAATCGCAACTAAAGCACAAAAGTCAAATCGATTTGTGATATTTTACAGAACAATTCAGTGACAGGCTTGTTTGTTCCTGATTAATTGGTTAATAGTTTCAAGAGATTTGTTTCTAAAGTTATGCTATTGCAGCTGAATCAATCTGCACGGAAGTATTTTATTACAGTTTTCCCTCCTCTCCTCCTAAAGGCACTGATTGTTGCTGGGGAGAGTTCCCCAGACACGACCCACACTCTCGAACCTCATGGCAGAGCCTCGGCAGTGAGTTGTTTAATCAGGGAGGGGGGAGCCCACAACACAACATCCTGTCCTTACCACATGTCCACACCCTCTCCAGCAGGGCTCACTGGACAGTGACCAAGAACAAGAACACTGGCTCAATTTTCTTATCCCTACCCCAGGCGGCACTCTCCTAACTGCTGCCAAGGCTGAGACCTTCCCGGTCTGTCTGGCTCAGTCCCATGCTGGGAAGTGGATCAACCTGTCTGGTACTGTGCGGCCCGTGTGTGTCTCAGTGTCAGCTCCTGTACATGTACAGTACACAGCGGGTAAAAAGGAACGATTCACTCCCGTCTGGTACTGTGCGGCCCGTGTATGTCTCAGTGTCAGCTCCTGTACATGTACAGTACACAGCGGGTAAAAAGGAACGATTCACTCCCGTCTGGTACTGTGCGGCCCGTGTATGTCTCAGTGTCAGCTCCTGTACATGTACAGTACACAGCGGGTAAAAAGGAACGATTCACTCCCGTCTGGTACTGTGCGGCCCGTGTATGTCTCAGTGTCAGCTCCTGTACATGTACAGTACACAGCGGGTAAAGTGAACGATTCACTCCTGTCTGGTACTGTACGGCCCGTGTGTGTGTGTCTCAGTGTCAGCTCCTGTACATGTACAGTACACGTCTGGTACTGTGCGGCCCGTGTGTGTCTCAGTGTCAGCTCCTGTACATGTACAGTACACAGCGGGTAAAAAGGAACGATTCACTCCCGTCTGGTACTGTGCGGCCCGTGTATGTCTCAGTGTCAGCTCCTGTACATGTACAGTACACAGCGGGTAAAAGTGAACGATTCACTCCTGTCTGGTACTGTACGGCCCGTGTGTGTGTGTCTCAGTGTCAGCTCCTGTACATGTACAGTACACAGCAGGTAAAAGGGAACGATTCACTCCCGTCTGGTACTGTACAGCCCGTGTGTGTCTCAGTGTCAGCTCCTGTACATGTACGGTACACCGGGTAAAAGGGAACGATTCACTCCCGTCTGGTACTGTACGGCCCGTGTGTGTATCAGTGTCAGCTCCTGTACATGTACAGTACACAGCGGGTAAAAGGGAACGATTCACTCCCATCTGGTACTGTACGGCCCGTGTGTGTGTCTCAGTGTCAGCTCCTGTACATGTACGGTACACCGGGTAAAAGGGAACGATTCACTCCCGTCTGGTACTGTACGGCCCGTGTGTGTATCAGTGTATTCTCCTGTACGTGTACAGTACACAGCGGGTAAATGGGAACGATTCACTCCGATCTGGTATTGTACGGCCCGTGTGTGTATCAGTGTTAGCTCCTGTACATGTACAGTACACAGCGGGTAAAAGGGAACGATTCACTCCCATCTGGTACTGTACGGCCCGTGTGTGTGTCTCAGTGTCAGCTCCTGTACATGTACAGTACACAGCGGGTAAAAGGGAACGATTCGCTCCCATCTGGTACTGTGCGGCCCGTGTGTGTCTCAGTGTCTCCTGTACATGTACAGTACACAGCGGGTAAAAGGGACTGATTCACTCCCGTCTGGTACTGTACAGCCTGTGTGTGTCTCAGTGTCTCCTGTACAGGTACAGTACACAGCGGGTAAAAAGGAACGATTCACTCCCGTCTGGTACTGTACGGCCCGTGTGTGTGTCTCAGTGTCAGCTCCTGTACATGTACAGTACACAGCGGGTAAAAAGGAACGATTCACTCCCGTCTGGTACTGTACGGCCCGTGTGTGTGTCTCAGTGTCAGCTCCTGTACATGTACAGTACACAGCGGGTAAAAAGGAACGATTCACTCCCGTCTGGTACTGTGCAGCCCGTGTGTGTCTCAGTGTCAGCTCCTGTACATGTACAGTATACAGTGGGTAAAAAGGAACGATTCACTCCCGTCTGGTACTGTAAGGCCCGTGTGTGTCTCAGTGTCTCCTGTACATGTACAATACACAGCGGGTAAAAGGGAATGATTCACTCCCGTCTGGTACTGTACGGCCTGTGTGTGTGTCTCAGTGTCAGCTCCTGTACATGTACAGTACACAGCGGGTAAAAGGGAACAATTCACTTCCGTCTGGTACTGTTATTAATGATATAGATGAGGGAACTAGATGTAATATCTCCAAGTTTGCAGATGACACAAAGCTGGGTGGGCGTGTGTGCTGCGAGGAGGATGCCGAGAAACTCCAGTATGATTTGGACAGGTTGGATGATTGGGCAGAAGCATGGCAGATGCAGTATAATGTGGATAAATGCGAGGTTATCCACTTTGGTGGCAAAAACAGAAAGGCAGATTATTATCTGAACGACAATATATTGGGAGAAGGGGAAGTGCAACGAGACCTGGGTGTCCTTGTGCACCAGTCGCTGAAGGTAAGCATGCAGGTGCAGCAGGCGGTTAAGAAGGCAAATGGTATGTTGGCCTTCGTAGCGAGAGGGTTTGAGTACAGGAACAAGGATGTCTTGCTGCAGCTGTACAGGGCCTTGGTGAGATCACACCTTGAGTATTGTGTGCAGTTTTGGTCGCCTTATCTGAGGAAGGATGTTCTTGCCATGGAGGGTCTGCTGCGAAGATTCACCAGACTGATACCTGGGATGGCAGGAATGATGTACGAGGAGAGATTGGGTCGATTGGGCTTATACTCGCTGGAGTTTAGAAGAATGAGAGGAGATCTCATTGAAACTTATAAAATTCTAACAGGGCTAGACAGACTGGATGCAGGAAGGATGTTCCCGATGGCGGGTGAGTCCAGAACAAGAGGTCACAGTCTAAAGATAAGGGGTAAGCCATTTAGGACAGAGATGAGGAGGAATTTCTTCACCCAGAGAGTGGTGAACCTGTGGAATTCTCTACCACAGAAGGCAGTAGAGGCCAAGTCAGTAAATATATTCAAGAAGGAGTTAGATATATTTCTTAAGGCTAAAGGTATCAAGGGATATGGGGAGAAAGCAGGGACAGGGTACTGAGTTTGGATGATCAGCCATGATCTCATCGAATGGCGGAGCAGGCTCGAGGGGCCGAATGGCCTACTCCTGCTCCTATCTTCTATGTTTCTATGTATGGCCCGTGTGTGTCTCAGTGTCAGCTCCTGTACATGTCTTCTTCTTAGGCAGTCCCTCGGAACCGAGGATGACTTGCTTCCACATTAAAAATGAGTTCTCAGGTGACTGATGAGTCCAATGCGGGACCTGCAGTCTCTGTCACAGGTGGGGCAGACGGTGGTTGAAGGGGCGGGTGGGTGGGGTGCTTGGGTTGACGTGCGCTCCTTGCGCTTGGCTTCCGCTTGCTCCCGGCAGTCCTGTACATGTACAGTACACAGCGGGTAAAAGGCACTGATTCACTCCCGTCTGGTACTGTACAGCCCGTGTGTGTCTCGGTGTCAGCTCCTGTACATGTACAGTACACAGTGGGTAAATGGGAACGATTCACTCCTGTCTGGTACTGTACGGTCCATGTGTGTCTCAGTGTCTCCTGTACATGTACAGTACACAGCGGGTAAAAGGGACTGATTCACTCCCGTCTGGTACTGTACGGCCCGTGTGTGTCTCAGTGTCAGCTCCTGTACATGTACAGCACACGGTGGGTAAAAGGGAACGATTCACTCCCATCTGGTACTGTGCGGCCTGTGTGTGTCTCAGTGTCAGCTCCTGTACATGTACAGTACACAGCGGGTAAAAGGGAACGATTCACTCCCGTCTGGTACTGTGCGGCCCGTGTGTGTCTCAGTGTCTCCTGTACATGTACAGTACACAGCGGGTAAAAGGGAACAATTCACTCCCGTCTGGTACTGTGCGACCCGTGTGTGTCTCAGTGTCAGCTCCTGTACATGTACAGCACACAGCGGGTAAAAGGGAATGATTCACTCCCGTCTGGTACTGTACGGCCCGTGTGTGTCTCAGTGTCAGCTCCTGTACATGTACAGTACACAGCGGGGAAAAGGGAACGATTCACTCCCATCTGGTACTGTGCGGCCTGTGTGTGTCTCAGTGTCAGCTCCTGTACATGTACAGTACACAGCGGGGAAAAGGGAACGATTCACCCCCGTCTGGGTTGATTCATTTCATTGAAAACAACAGTTTTAGAGTGAGTCATTTTCCCAGATCTTGACAGGGTTCAGGGAACGATCTGAGAATTGCGGTTTACCAGACTGTTTCGATGAATGCCTGCACTGTCATTCATTCTTTGGTTGACTGTGAGGGGATTCAGTGCAGATTGTGAGCTGTGCAGAAGTTCACACTAAAGCGAACATCTGATATCGGGATTGAAACCAGTGGGAAGCAAGTGGAGTACAGTGCAGAAGGAAAACTAGTTAGAAACATAGAAACATAGAAAATAGGTACAGGAGTAGACCATTCGGTCCTTCGAGCCTGCACCGCCATTCAATGCGTTCATGGCTGAACATGCTACCTCAGTACCCCATTCCTGCTTTCTCGCCATACCCCTTGATCCCCCTAGTTGTGAGTGTTATATCTAACTCCATTTTGAATATATTTAGCGAACTGGCCTCAACAACCTTCTGTGGAAGAGAATTCCATAGATTCACCACTCTCTGGGTGAAGAAGTTCCTCCTCAGCTCAGTCTTAAATGGCTTCCCCTTAATCCTTAGACTGTGACCCCTGGTTCTAGTTTTCCCTAACATTGGGAACATTCTGCCCGCATCTAATTTGTCTAAACCAGTCAGGATTTTAAATGTCTCTATAAGATCCCCCCTCATTCTTCTGAACTCCAGAGGATACAAGTTCAGTTGACCCAATCTTTCTTGATATGTCAGTCCGGCCATCCCAGGAATCAATCTAGTGAACCTTCGCTGCACTCCCTCAATAGCAAGAATGTCCTTCCTTAAGTTAGGAGACCAAAACTGCGCACAATACTCCAGGTGTGGCCTCACCAAGGCCCTGTACAACTGCAGCATCACCTCCCTACTCCTGTACTCAAATCCCCTTACTATGAAGGCCATCATTCCGTTTGCTTTCTTGACTGCCTGCTGCACTTGCATTCCCACCTTCAGTGACTGATGTACCATGATGCCCAGGTCTCGTTGCACCTCCCCTTTCCCTAATCTGCCACCATTCAGGTAATAGTCCGCCTCTCTATTTTTACCACCAAAGTGGATAACCTCACATTTATCCACATTGTACTTCATCTGCCATACATTTGCCCATTCACCCAACCTGTCCAAGTCACTCTGTAGCCTCCTAGCATCCTCCTCATTGTTCACACTGCCTCCCAATTTAGTGTCATCCGCAAATTTGGAGATATTACATTTAATCCCTTCGTCCAAATCATTAATATATAATGTAAACAGCTGGGGTCCCAGCACCGAACCCTGCGGTACCCCGCTGGTCACTGCCTGCCATTCTGAAAAGTACCCATTTACTCCTACTCTTTTACGATAATTACTCTTTGTTTCCTGTGTGCCAACCAGTTCTCAATCCACGTCAACACATTACCCCCAATCCCATGTGCTTTAACTTTGCTCACCAATCTCTTGTGTGGGACCTTGTCGAAGGCCTTCTGAAAGTCCAAATACACCACATCTACTGGTTCCCCCCTGTCCACCCTATTGGAAACATCCTCAAAAAATTCCAGAAGATTTGTCAAGCATGATTTCCCTTTCACAAATCCATGCTGACTTGGACCTATCATGTCGCCACTTTCCAAATGGTCTGTTATGACATCTTTAATAATTGCTTCCATCATTTTACCCACGACCGATGTCAGGCTGACCGGTCTATAATTCCCTGCTTTCTCCCTCCCTCCTTTTTTAAAAAGAGGGGTTACATTGGCCACCCTCCACTCCATCGGAACTGATCCAGAGTCTAAGGAATGTTGGAAAATGATCGTCAATGCATCCACTATTTCCAAGGCCACCTCCTTAAGTACTCTGGGATGCAGACCATCAGGCCCCGGGGATTTTTCAGCCTTCAGTCCCATCAATTTCCCCAATACCTTTTCCCGACTAATAAGGATTTCCCTCAGCTCCTCCCTCTTACCAGATCCTCTGACCCCTTTTATTTCCGGCAGGTTGTGTGTGTCCTCCACAGTAAACACCGAACCAAAGTACTTGTTCAATTGATCTGCCATTTCCTTGTTCCCCATTACGACTTGCCCTGTTTCCGACTGCAGGGGACCTACGTTTGTTTTTACTAACCTCTTTCTTTTTACATATTTATAGAAGCTTTTGCAGTCCATTTTAATGTTCTCTGCAAGCTTCCTTTCATATTTTATTTTCCCTGCCCTAATCAAACCCTTCGTCCTCCTTTGCTGAGTTTTGAAGTTCTCGCAGTCCCCGGGTTTGCTGCTACTTCTGGCCAATTTGTATGCAACTTCCTTGGTTTTAATACTATCCCTGATTTCCCTTGTTAGCCATGGTTGAGCCACCTTCCCTTTTTTATTTTTACGCCAGACCGGGATGTACAATTGTTGTAGTTCATCCATGCGATCTCTAAATGTCTGCCATTGCCCTTCCACTGATAGCCCCTTAAATATCGCTTGCCAATTTAACCTCGCCAATTCACGCCTCATACCATCAAAGTTGCCCTTATTTAAGTTCTGGACCATGGTCTCTGACTTAACTGTTTCCTTCTCCATCCTAATGTAGAACTCCACCATACTATGGTCACTCTTCCCCAGGGGGCCTCGTACCACAAGATTGCTGATTAGTCCTTCCTCATTACACAACACCCAGTCCAGGATGGCCTCCCCTCGAGTTGGTTCCTCAACATATTGGTTTAGGAAACCATCCCTTAAACACTCCAGGAAATCCTCCTCCACCGTATTTCTTCCAGTTTGAGTAGCCCAATCTATATGCATATTAAAGTCACCCATGATAACTGCCGTGCCTTTTTTGCACGCACCTCTGATTTCCTGTTTCATACCCTCCCCCACCTCACCACTGCTGTTTGGAGGTCTGTACACAACTCCCACTAACGTTTTCTGCCCTTTGGTGTTCTGCAGCTCAACCCATATTGATTCCACATCCTCCAAGCTGATGTCCTTCCTAGCTATTGCATTAATCTCCTCTTTAACCAGCAATGCTACCCCACCCCCTTTTCCTTTTATTCTATCCTTTCTGAATGTTGAATACCCCTGGATGTTCAGTTCCCAACCTTGATTGTTCTGGAGCCACGTCTCTGTAATCCCAATCACATCGTATCCGTTAACATCTATTTGCACAGTCAATTCATCCACCTTATTACGGATACTCCTTGCATTAAGACACAGAGCCTTTAGGCTTATTTTATTAACATCCTTTGTCCTTTTAGACTTATGATTTAGTATGGCCCTTTGTGTTTCTTGCCTTTGTTTACTCGGCCTTCCCCTATTGTTTCTCACCCTTCTAACATTTGTTTCTGACTGCATATTACGTCCCCCTGTTTCGCTACATAGGTTCCCCTTCCCCTGCCATATTAGTTTAAATCCTCCCGAACTGCTTTAGCAAATATTACCCCGAGGACATCGGTTCCAGTCCTGCCCAAGTGCAGACCGTCCCTTTTGTACAGGTCCCACTTCCCCCAGAACTGGTTCCAATGCCTCAGGAATTTGAATCCCTCCCTCCTGCACCACTGCTCAAGCCACGTATTCAATCTCACTATCCTGTTCTCTCTATTCTGATTAGCTCGTGGCCCTGGTAGCAATCCAGAGATTACTACCTTAGAGGTCCTACTTTTTAATTTAGCTCCTAGCTCCCTAAATTCTGCTTGTAGGACCTCTTCCCGCTTTTTACCTATATCGTTGGTACCTACATGCACCACGACAGCTGGCTGTTCACCCTCCCTCTTCAGAATGTTCTGCAGCCGCTCCGAGACATCCTTGACCCTTGCACCAGGGAGGCAACATACCATCCTGGAATCTCGGTTACGGCCACAGAAACTCCTGTCTATTCCCCTTACAATTGAGTCCCCTATCACTATAGCCCTACCACTCTTTTTCCCGCCCTGCTGTGCAGCAGAGCCAGCCATGGTGCCATGAACCTGGCTGCTGGTGCCTTCCCCTGGTAGGCCATCTCCCCCAACAGTATCCAAAGCGGCATACCTGTTTTGGAGGGAGATGACCACAGGAGACTCCTGCACTACCTTCCTGATATTGCCCTGCTTCTTGGTCACCCATACACTGTCTGTCCTAGCCTTTACCTGCGGTGTGGACAACTCACTAAATGAGCGATTCA
Source organism: Squalus acanthias (assembly GCA_030390025.1). NCBI lineage: Eukaryota > Metazoa > Chordata > Chondrichthyes > Squaliformes > Squalidae > Squalus > Squalus acanthias. The sequence continues at coordinate 28,281,180 of CM059451.1, forward strand.
CCGGTGTCAGCCCTGTTACCGCTGGGTAGGTAGTGAGATGGAGTTCAGATAAATACTGTTGGAAAACATCTGATTGTAGAAAGTGTGGAAAGAAAAGATTTATCTAGCGAACATGCATATCACGTTGGACAGATGGGAAAGAGGAACATTGGAATGTTTTCAGGGAGATCGGAGCGGAAACGTACCAGAGAAAGGAACATTATTCAGAAAGCACATAGTCTGAGATAGAGAGAACAGAAAGTGAGAGTGTTAGAGGAGAGCAACTATTGATAATTTACTCCTCAATCAATAACATTCTTATACATTGAATATCAGATTCAACCGTGTCACAGTTCTGAGCTCTGTATCTTCGGCCTTTACAAATCCAGATGCTCATTCCAAACAGCCAATATTTATACATTTCTCTTCCTCCCTCCACGTGATAATCCACACAATTCTGCATTACTTAATGAGATAAAATGTATAATACAACTCCATATAAAGAGAGAAAATGCTGGAGACACTCAGCAGGTCAAGCAGCATCCGTGGAGAGAGAAACAGAGTTATGTTTCAGGTCTGTGACCCTTCGTCAGAACTGTTCTGACGAAGGGTTACAGACCTGAAACGTTAACTCTTGTTTTTCTCTCTCCTCGATGCTGCCTGACCTGCTGAGTGTTTCCAGCATTTTCTGTTGTTATTTCAGCTTTCCAGCATCCGCAGTATTTTTGCTATTCCATATAAGGAGAATTCAATTGACTTATCCCTTATCAATAACTTTAGTTTTCCTTACTTAACAAGCTCTTTTTCTGTCAAGCTAGCAAAAGTAACTCCCTTACTTTGTTACCTTATCGATAGTTTCACTTTTGATCCATATAATTGCTATTCTACCAAGTGAAACCTTTAATTCTAAGTCTGTCTTTGTTTCTGTTCCATTCTGTCAATCACCTGCTTCAATTAAAAAGGAGGACATATACCCAGACATTTTACCGGTACCAAACTAACTGATTTTCTGCACTTGTTCTCAACTGATTAAAGTTCTCTGAAATACATGAGTCATTATGCCCTGGCATGTTTTTTAATTATGTTTACTGTAGTGACTAAACTGACCATTGTTTTAGATCAGCCCTGGCCCAACAGACCAGTGGTACTTTAAATTGACTTTCACTTCCCTGCTTAACAGGCAAAGGCTGAAGGTTAACATTCCTACAATAGAAAGAGAAGTGAATAGTAGTCTAATATTAGCAGACTTCAGGACAGACTGATTAACACTTTGCTTACACAGTGACAGTGCCTGTGTTACATTAAGTCTGATCTGAATTCAGGTGAAGGAATTAAAGTGCACTTGGGCCTTATATGAGAAACTGATACTAACTGAACTCGAGGTTGTGAACAAACTGCACAGAGCCATGGTCAGATCCACCTTGAGCACTGTGTCCAGTTCTGGTCAGACCCACCTTGAGCACTGTGTCCAGTTCTGGTCAGACCCACCTTGAGCACTGTGTCCATTTCTGGTCAGACCCACCTTGAGCACTGTGTCCAGTTCTGGTCAGACCCACCTTGAGCACTGTGTCCAGTTCTGGTCAGACCCACCTTGAGCACTGTGTCCAGTTCTGGTCAGACCCACCTTGAGCACTGTGTCCAGTTCTGGTCAGAACCACCTTGAGCACTGTGTCCAGTTCTGGTCAGATCCACCTTGAGCACTGTGTCCAGTTGTGGTCAGACCCACCTTGAGCACTGTGTCCAGTTCTGGTCAGAACCACCTTGAGCACTGTGTCCAGTTCTGGTCAGATCCACCTTGAGCAATGTGTCCAGTTCTGGTCAGACCTACCTTGAGCACTGTGTCCAGTTCTGGTCAGAACCACCTTGAGCACTGTGTCCAGTTCTGGTCAGAACCACCTTGAGCACTGTGTCCAGTTCTGGTCAGATCCACCTTGAGCACTGTGTCCAGTTCTGGTCAGATCCACCTTGGACACTGTGTCCAGTTCTGGTCAGACCTACCTTGAGCACTGTGTCCAGTTCTGGTCAGAACCACCTTGAGCACTGTGTCCAGTTCTGGTCAGAACCACCTTGAGCACTGTGTCCAGTTCTGGTCAGACCCACCTTGAGCACTGTGTCTAGTTCTGGTCAGACCCACCTTGAGCACTGTGTCTAGTTCTGGTCAGACCCACCTTGAGCACTGTGTCTAGTTCTGGTCAGACTCACCTTGAGCACTGTGTCCAGTTCTGGTCAGACCCACCTTGAGCACTGTGTCCAGTTCTGGTCAGACCCACCTTGAGCACTGTGTCCAGTTCTCGTCAGACCCACCTTGAGCACTGTGTCCAGTTTTGGTCAGACCCACCTTGAGCACTGTGTCCAGTTCTGGTCAGACCCACCTTGAGCACTGTGTCCAGTTCTGGTCAGACCCACCTTGAGCACTGTGTCCAGTTCTGGTCAGACCCACCTTGAGCACTGTGTCCAGTTCTCGTCAGACCCACCTTGAGCACTGTGTCCAGTTCTGGTCAGACCCACGTTGAGCACTGTGTCCAGTTCTGGTCAGACCCACCTTGAGCACTGTGTCCAGTTCTGGTCAGACCCACGTTGAGCACTGTGTCCAGTTCTGGTCAGACCCACCTTGAGCACTGTGTCCAGTTCTGGTCAGACCCACCTTGAGCACTGTGTTCAGCTCTGGTCAGACCCACCTTTTTTTTTTATTATTCGTTTATGGGATGTGGGCGTCGCTGGCAATGCCTGTATTTATTGCCCATCCCTAGTTGCCCTTGAGAAGATGGTGAGCCGCGTTCTTGAACCGCTGCAGTCTGTGTGGTGAAGGTACTCCCACAGTGCTGTTAGGGAGGGAGTTCCAGGATTTTGACCCAGTGATGATGAAGGATCGGCCGATATACTTCTAAGTCAGGCTGGTGTGTGACTTGGAGGGGAACTTGGAGGTGGTGGTGTTCCCATGTGCCTGCTGCCCTTGTCCTTCTAAATGGAAGAGGTCATGGGTTTGGGAGGTGCTGTCGAAGAAGCCTTGGCGAGTTGCTGCAGTGCATCTTGTAGATGGTACACACTGCAGCCATGGTACGCCGGTGGTGAAGGGAGTGAATGTTTAAGGTGGTGGATGGGGTGCCGATCAAGCGGGCTGCTTTATCCTGGATGGTGTTGAGCTTCTTGAGTGTTGTTGCAGCTGCACTCATCCAGGCAAGTGGAGAGTATTCCATCACACTCCTTACTTGTGCCTTGTAGATGGTAGAAAGGCTTTGGGGAGTCAGGAGGTGAGACACTCGCCGCAGAATACCTAGCCTCTGACCTGCTCTTGTTGCCACAGTATTTATGTGGCTGGTCCAGTTAAGTTTCAGGTCAATGGTGACCCCCAGGATGTTGATGGTGGGGGATTCGGCGATGGTAATGCCATTGAATGTCAAGGGGAGGTGGTTAGACTCTCACTTGTTGGAGATAGTTATTGCCTGGCACTTCTGTGGCGCGAATGTTACCTGCCACTTATCAGCCCTTGAGCACTGTGTCCACTTCTGGTCAGACTCACCTTGAGCACTGTGTCCAGTTCTGGTCAGACTCACCTTGAGCACTGTGTCCAGTTCTGGTCAGACTCACCTTGAGCACTGTGTCCAGTTCTGGTCAGACCCACCTTGAGCACTGTGTCCAGTTTTGAGAGTGGTGCAAGGGGTCACCGTGTCAAACGAGTCACCAACTCCCTCTCATATATAGAAACATAGAAACATAGAATCTAGGAGCAGGAGTAGGCCATTCGGCCCGTCGAGCCTGCTCCGCCATTCAATACGATCATGGCTGATCATCCAAATCCAGTACCCTGTCCCTACTTTAATCCCCACAGTACTCATATCCCACCCTACCCCCGTAACCCCATGTATTTAATTCCCCCTAACATATCCCATCCTGTCCCCATAACCCCACATATTTAATCCCCCCTAACACTAAGGGTCAATTTATCATAGCCAAATCAACCTAACCCACACATTTTTGGACTGTGGGAGGAAACCGGAGCACCCGGAGGAAACCCACGCAGACACGGGGAGAATGTGCAAATTCCACACAGACAGTCACCCGAGGTCAGATTCGAACCCGGGTCTCTGGCGCTGTGAGGCACCAGTGCTAACCACTATGCCACCGTGTTGCCCTCTCCTTCTCAAGGCCCATCTCTTTGATAAAGCACTCGCCTGGTTGCATTCTTATCTATCTAATCATAGCCAGAGAATCACCTGCAATGGCTTCTCTTCCCACTCCCGCACCGTTACCTCTGGTGTCCCCCAAGGATCTATCCTTGGCCCCCTCCTATTTCTCATCTACATGCTGCCCCTTGGCGACATCATCCGAAAACACAGCGTTAGTTTCCATATGTACGCTGACGTCACCCAGCTCTACCTCACCACCACCTCTCTCGACCCCTCCACTGTCTCTAAATTGTCAGACTGCTTGTCCGACATCCAGATGAGCAGAAATTTTCTCCAATTAAATATTGGGAAGACCGAAGCCATTGTCTTCGGTCCCCGCCACTGACTCCATCCCTCTCCCTGGCTACTGTCTGAGGCTGAACCAGACTGTTCACAACCTTGGTGTCATATTTGACCCTGAAATGAGCTTCCAACCACATATCCACAGCATAAATAAGACTGCCTACTTCCACCTCCGTAACATCTCCCAACTCTGCCCCTGCCTCAGCTCATCCGCTGCTGAAACCCTCATCCATGCCTTTGTTACCTCTAGACTTGACTATTCCAATGCACGCCTGGCTGGCCTCCCACATTCCACCCTACGTAAACTTGAGGTCATCCAAAACTCGGCTGCCCGTGTCCTAACTCGCACCAAGTCCCGTTCACCCATCACCCCTGTGCTCGCTGACCTACACTGGCTCCCGGTAAAGCAACGCCTCAATTTCAAAATTCTCATCCTAGTTTTCAAATCCCTCCATGGCCTCGCCCCTTCCTATCTCCGTAATCTTCTCCAGCCCCACAACCCCCACCCCACCCCCCCCCCCCACCCCAAGATCACTGCACTCCTCCAATTCTGCCCTCTTGAGCATCCCTGATTATAATCGCTCCACCATTGGTGGCCGTGCCTTCAGCTGCTTGGGCCTAAGCTCTGGAATTCCTAAACCTCTCAGCCTCGCTACCTCTCTTTTCTCCTTTAAGAGGCTCCTTAAAACCTACCTCTTTGACCGAGCTTTTGGTCACCTGCTCTAATTTCTCCTTATGTGGCTCGGTGTCAAATTTTATAACACTCCTGTGAATCACCTTGGGACGTTTTATTATGTTAAAGGCGTTATGTAAATACAAGTAGTTGCTGTTGTTTCTGGAGGGAAGTAAGACAGCATAACTTCACTGACAGGGTGGTCTGTTTTTAGAGCAGTTTACCAAGGGAGGATGTAGGACTTAGATCTTTTCAAGTTAAAATTGGAGAGAAGCACATTATTAAATACAACTGGTAGCAGGAAGATGGACTAAATGCACTGATGGCTGCTGCTTTTTATCTACAGGTCAAAGTCACTTCTGATTGGGTAAGGACAGGGGTTAATCCTGTCCTGGAGTTAAGTGCAAACAGCGCACAATGCTCTGGTGTAAACTCATTCCTATAACTATTCACAGTACTGGGTGCAGACTTAGAATAGGGAGGAAATGAGTGGTGGGAAAGGAAAACTGTGTGCAAGTCAAACTCAAAGGATGGAGATTCTTAAAGGAGACTGTCACAAAAGGGGGATCAAAATCCTGAACACCTTCAGAGAACATCAAGAGGAATCTAAACCCATTAATAGCCTTTGCTGAGCCTGAAGGGGGCAGAGGATTAAGAACAGCCAGTCAGAAATGCAGGGAAAGGAACACTGGGTACAGACAAATGACGGTGACAGAGATGCCCAGCACCCGGACCCCTGTCTGACGGCTGGACTAGGTGCTTGCAAAGAGGGTTGTCTTCAGCACCACTCCATGGTACTATTCCCATAGGTCAGTATTACAGCAGGCCTGCCAGAAGATGTGGCCACACTTCAGGCCACAGCTGACCATTCCTGTCACTGGATGTGCCAGCTAGTAAGTGAGGCTCCATGAACTGATATGGCCTGTAAAAGGAAAGGGGAGTGCCAGTTTGTTCGGGGAGTGCCAGTTTGTTCAGGGACTGCTAAATGGTATTGTGAGTTCAGCCCAGAAGAGGGCCAAGTTGTATTTTTATTATATATGAGGAGCAGTAAGAAATAGATATAGCTTAGCGGAAAACTGTACTCTGCTCATTGATATATCCGCTGCAAAATAAACCAGTTTGTTGGTTAACAGTTGGCTGTGTGCTTTAAGCCCACCTTCCGAAAAGAGGGAAATGCACATGTGCGTTCGTGGTCAGGGTCCATGTAGCTCAGGGTACATGCCAGGCACACTACGCTCAGTGAATGGTACACACAATAGACAGTACATATAGTGCAGGGTACATGCAGCACCTAAAGCACACAGAACACACAATGTATGATACACTGGGGGCACAGGTCACACAGCACAGTCTACCTACAGCATGATACATGTAATGTTTGCTGCTTTCAGAATAAATCTATTTTTTTTTTGCTTTCTCAGAACTCCAAAATCAGGATGAAAGATTCCACGGAAGAATCTGAAGTGCGAGAAAGAAAGAAAGAATCGAAAGAAAACACAACACAAAGAACCGTAGCAAATGGTAAGAGTGTTAAATAAATACAGTAAACTGGACCAGCCACATAAATACTGTGGCAACAAGAGCAGGTCAGAGGCTGGGTATTCTGCGGCGAGTGTCTCACCTCCTGACTCCCCAAAGCATTTCCATCACCTACAAGGCACAAGTCAGGAGTGTGATGGAATGCTCTCCACTTGCCTGGATGAGTGCAGCTCCAACAACACTCGAAGCTCGACACCATCCAGGACAAAGCAGCCCGCTTGATTGGCACCCCATCCACCACCTTAAACATTCGCTCCCTCCACCACCGGCGTACCGTGGCTGCAGTGTGGACCGTCTACAAGATGCACTGCAGCAACTCGCCAAGGCTTCTTCGGCAGCACCTCCCAAACCCCCAACCTCTACCACCTAGAAGGACAAGGGCAGCAGGCGCAAGGGAACACCACCACCTCCAAGTTCACCTCCAAGTCAAACACCATTCCAATCGCCCCCTATCCCAATCAACACCCCTCCCAATTGCCCCTCTCTCCCAATCGCCCCCCCTCTCAATGTCGCCCCTCTCCCTGTCTCCCCCTTCTCCCGTGCAACCCCCATCCCAGTCTCCTTTAAGGGCTTATCTGAGGGCCAGCGTTGGCGTTGCAGCGACCCGATCTTCGAGGCCCCTTCTCCAGCGAGCCTCCTGGGGACGCACATTAGGCGTCTGCAGCTCGCCCGCTCGATGATAATAAGGTGCACCTCGGGCCTATCCAATCAGAGGCAGCGATTGTTCAGCCGTTTTCAGGCGCAAACTAATTTTTCCCTCTGTGTCTCGAGCCGGTAAGAGTTTTATTCCTGTCTGTCGACCATAAGGAAAGGAGAAATCACATGGTGACACATGATAAGATCCGATAGCTGATGTACAGGGTAAGGATTCTCTGTTATGATCTCTGGGTTCTACTATTGTTTATTGAGATACTGGATGGAATAGTGTGCACTCCAGATTGTAGGGAAAGGCCATTGATGCTGAGCCTGATGAATATCTCAGATAAAAACCGCATAACATGACAGGACCCTTATAGAGGGAGGAGCCTTTCATCCCGTTAGTCCGGGCTGAGTCTGATCTCAGATCCTCGAGGTGAAAGGACCATGTCTAAACCCCTGCGAGTCGTAACCTAAGAGGGACTTTTCTCTATTAAGTCACTAGAACACGAGAGCAGGCTGGAGGGTAACCATTTTTCCTTTCCTTAAAGGTTCAGCAGACTATGGCGATGACTTTGATCACCTAATTACCTGGAAGAGACACATCGAGGTAGGAGATGTGACTTGTCTGAATCACAAGACTATCGTTATGGCTTTTTCTTATAGTTGTATTAAAAGGTTTGAGGACTTCACGATACAAGTTGTAACATCCAGCCTTGCTGGGACACCTTGAGCTGGCCGCCACTGCCAATTGCAAGGATACAATTGTTGCTTTAATGTTACCAATTTTCCACCAATATTAGTGGGTCAGAAATTGCTGCAGTGGTGAGTTTGGCGAACGACATTAATTGGACTTTTACGCTCACCATTGACATCGCAATATATTTGCGCCGCAAATTGCTGGAAATGCGAATTGATAATGGCGCGTCCGGGACCTTGGTGAACATTGTGCCCACTGGTCTATTTCCTCGACCAATGAAATTTAACGATAGAGAAAGCAACAGAGCGAACGATGGAGAAGGAAATCAGGTGAACTAGAGTTAAGTTAGAGATAGGAAGAGAAATAAGGAGAGGGAAAGAAAGAGAGTGGATTAAGAAAGAGAGAAAAGGGAAAAGGAAAAGTGAGAAAAAATTAAAACGAACAAGCAGTAGAAGAGGACACTGTAACCCAGTTGTGTTTGGGGATTGCTGTATTGGTCCTTGAGAAGTTGATGAGTGAATAACAGGGTAGGTGTGTGAAATGTACAAACATTCTTGACCCAGTATGGAACCAGCAGAACAGTACCCAGTGGGTACATCATTGCATAGGAACATAGGAATTTTTGGATGAAAAAAGACCAAGGTCCATCTAGTTCATGATGTGGAGATGCTGGTGTTGGACTGGGGTGGACAAAAATGAGAAGTCGCACAACACCAGGTTATAGTCCAACAGTTTTATTTGAAATCACAAGCTTTCAGAGCGCTGCTCCTTCACCTTTACCTGACGAAGGACCAGCGCTCCGAAAGCTCGTGATTTCAAATAAAACTGTTGGACTATAACCTGGTGTTGTGCGACTTCTCATTTTCATCTCGTTCATCTTCTACCATCCTGGTAGTCACATGACACAATGATAACAGAGTTGTTGACTAATTACAGCAATCAATCTCTAGCAATGAGTCTACAACAGGCCCAGACACCAGGCGAGGAAAAGCCCAGTGGTGGAGAGCTTTGGGAACCACAGGTTCAAAGTCACCTGTTATTCCTGAGCATGTTACACTCACCACACATCATGTCTCGAATTACTCATACTGGGTCCCAAAACATTTTCTGAAAGAAATCTGTCTAATTTGCATTTGAATAAGTGACCCTCTTCTGAGTGTCGAAACAGCTTTGCGTCCTGAAAATTGTTGCCTCTGAAACTGTGGATGGCAAGACTGGCACAAAAAGGTTGTTGCGCCAGATAAAAAGTTTAAAGAACCTCTAGGAACAATTCAGTGACTCCACAGATTCATTGTTCCCTTTCTGGGCCTCTGAGTGACCATGTCAGGACCCTAAATCACGTCATTAGCAGGGTCCGCTACGACACTAGGTACCAGCCCTCAATGGCTGTGGCGGGAATAATTCGTAATAACGTCGTAAATCCAGCAATATTGCGATTGCCATTCAGTTTGACAGAGAGCCTCACGGTGAGAAAGGACTTTTATCGGCTTTGACAAGGCTAATGGCGGAGCAGCGCAAATCGTGCAGCAATTGGCGGTGAATCGGAACTCATGGTGTATCTCTTTTACTCCATAAATTGCTGGAATTTTTATGAATTACTAATGGCGAGCACCGTTAATGCATCATTTGTAATCCCAGCAATTTCTGGCCCCTTGTTTCTGCCAGTTCCCCTTACTGTTATTTCCGCCCTTTCAATAGCTTTTGGTCATGCGTTACCTGTACATTACCTGTACATTACCTGTACATTACCGCTCGCCAGCCCAGCTTCACAAGTTGTGAAATTGTCTGTACTGTCTTGTCTCTGTCCCATGCCCATCTTTCACTCACAGCTATCTGTCTGTGATACCAGTAATGTCAAGGTTTCCATCACCTCTAATGAACCTTCTTG
>CM059451.1:28298563-28313563 GCA_030390025.1 Squalus acanthias
TCTATGCAGACAGCTTTGTCTCTTCGTAAAGTTAGTGAGAGGGTGTCACTGCTGGAGGGCAACCGATCTGACAACTCAGGATACGACTGCAGCCAGTTAATGTGCACACCGCTGAAAAAGCTCCTGGGGCCTGAAATTCCTGGTGCCTGGCTCTGCCACCAGGTGTGTGGATCATCCAGCCGCCAGTCTGCTCCGGCCTTGACCCCGTCCCAAATCCCGGGGACATGGCCATTTGCATAAAGGGCACAGGCACACACACCATTTACAGCACTCCCTGGGCGGGGGCAGGATTTTCAGAGCGGCGTTCCGTCACTCCATCGGCGGTGGGGGGGGGGGGGCGGGGGAGTGTTCATCCTCTCACTCTGGCTCAGATCAGCGAATGCAGCACAGAGCAGGATCAAAGCTAGCTTGGTCTGTATGGGTCAGTTACTCACCGATGCACTGCGAATCCACCTTCTCCTTTCTGTCCCTCCCTTTCTTTGTCTGTGTTTGTGTGTCCGTATCTATTTGGATGCCTTACTCTCTCTGTATCCTACTATCCTTGTACATGTCTCTCTCTCTGTATGTCTGTCTCTCTCTCTCTCTGTCTCTCTCTCTCTCTGTATGTCTGTCTCTCTCTCTCTGTCTCACTCTCTGTCTCTCTCGCTCTCTCTGTTTCTCTCTTTCTGTCTATCTTCCTCTCTCTCTCTCTTTCTCTGTCACTCTCTGTCTCTCGCGCTCTCTGTCTCTCGCTCTCTGTCTCTCGCTCTCTGTCACTCTCAGTCTGTCTGTCTGTCTCTCTCTCTGTCTCACTCTCTCTCTATCGCTCGCTCTCTCTGTTTCTCTCTCTCTGTCTATCTGTCTCTCTGTCTCTGTCTCTCACTTTCTCTGTCACTCTCAGTCTGTCTGTCTATCTCTCTCTCTCTCTCTCTCTGTCTCTCTCTCTCTATCGCTCGCTCTGTCTGTCTGTCACTCTCTCTGTCTCTCTCTTTCTCTCTCTGTCTCTGTCTCTCACTTTCTCTGTCACTCTCAGTCTGTCTGTCTGTCTCTCTCTCTCTTTGTCTGTCTCTCTCTCTCTGTCTTTCTCTCATATTTCCCCCTCCCTTTTGCCATGCACCTCTCTTTTCCTAAGCACATAGGTACAGGAGTGGGCCATTTAGCCCCTTGAGCCTGTTCCCCCATTCAGTGAGATCATGGCTGATCTGTGACCTAACTCCATATACCCACCTTTGGCCCATATCCCTTAATACCTTTGGTTAATAAAAATCTATTAATCTCCGATTTAAAATTAACAATTGATCTAGCATCAATTGCCGTTTGCGGAAGAGAGTTCCAAACTTCTACCACCCTTTGTGTGTAGAAGTCTTTCCTAATTTCACTCCTGAAAGGTCTGGCTCTAATTTTTAGACTATGCCCCCTAGTCTTAGACTCCCCAACCAGCGGAAATAGTTTCTCTCTATCTACCCTATCTGTTCCCCTTAATATCCTGAAAACTTCGATCAAATCACCCCTTAACCTTCTAAATTCCAGGGAATACAACCCTGATTTGTGTAACCTCTCCTCGTAACTTAACCCTTGGAGTCCGGGTATCGTTCTGGTAAACCTACGCTGCACTCCCTCCAAGGCCAATATATCCTTCCTAAGGTGCGGTGCCCAGAACTGCTCACAGTGCTCCAGATGTGGTCTAACCAGGGCTTTGTATAGCTGCAGCATAACTTCTACCCGCTTGTATTCTAGTCCTCTAGATATAAAGGCCAGCATTCCATTAGCCTTTTTAATTATTTTCTGTACCTGCTCATGACATTTTAATGATCTATGTACCTGGACCCCCAAGTCTGTCTCTGTTCATACCTCTCTCTCATATGTCTCTCCGTTCTCTCCCTTTCTCTCTGCATGCCTCTCGCTCTCCATCTCTCTCATATTCCCCTCTCCTTTTCTTCTTCTCTCTTATATTTCCCCTTCCTCACTCTCTCCATCTCTCATAGTCCTCAACTCACTCACCCTCTCTTTCTTACTCTCTCTCTCTCTCACTCGCTCTCTCCATCAATGTCATGTGCAGAGTTGCATTGATGAATATAGTTGATGAGATGGGTGTACTTTTAATAACTTCATCTTTGTCCCAAGGGGTGAGAAATTTGCAACAGAGAAAGGAAAGGTCTTTGTGACTCGACGTTCGATGCTTGAGTAAGTACTAAAGGTGTAACTGTGAGGAGTGTAACTGTGAGGGGTGTAACTGTGAGGGGTGTAACTGTGAGGAGTGTAACTGTGAGGAGTGTAACTGTGAGGGGTGTAACTGTGAGCGGTGTAACTGTGAGGAGTGTAACTGTGAGGAGTGTAACTGTGAGGAGTGTAACTGTGAGGAGAGTAACTGTGAGGAGTGTAACTGTGAGGAGAGTAACTGTGAGCGGTGTAACTGTGAGGAGTGTAACTGTGAGGAGAGTAACTGTGAGGAGAGTAACTGTGAGGAGTGTAACTGTGAGGAGAGTAACTGTGAGGAGAGTAACTGTGAGGAGAGTAACTGTGAGGAGAGTAACTGTGAGGAGTGTAACTGTGAGGAGAGTAACTGTGAGGAGAGTAACTGTGAGGAGAGTAACTGTGAGGAGTGTAACTGTGAGGAGAGTAACTGTGAGGAGTGTAACTGTGAGGAGTGTAACTGTGAGGAGAGTAACTGTGAGGAGTGTAACTGTGAGGAGAGTAACTGTGAGGAGAGTAACTGTGAGGAGTGTAACTGTGAGGAGTGTAACTGTGAGGAGTGTAACTGTGAGGAGTGTAACTGTGAGGAGTGTAACTGTGAGCGGTGTAACTGTGAGGAGTGTAACTGTGAGGAGTGTAACTGTGAGCGGTGTAACTGTGAGGAGTGTAACTGTGAGGAGAGTAACTGTGAGGAGTGTAACTGTGAGGAGTGTAACTGTGAGCGGTGTAACTGTGAGCGGTGTAACTGTGAGGAGTGTAACTGTGAGGAGAGTAACTGTGAGGAGTGTAACTGTGAGGAGTGTAACTGTGAGGAGTGTAACTGTGAGGAGAGTAACTGTGAGGAGTGTAACTGTGAGGAGTGTAACTGTGAGGAGTGTAACTGTGAGGAGAGTAACTGTGAGGAGTGTAACTGTGAGGAGAGTAACTGTGAGGAGAGTAACTGTGAGCGGTGTAACTGTGAGGAGTGTAACTGTGAGGAGTGTAACTGTGAGGAGAGTAACTGTGAGGAGTGTAACTGTGAGGAGAGTAACTGTGAGGAGTGTAACTGTGAGGAGAGTAACTGTGAGGAGTGTAACTGTGAGGAGAGTAACTGTGAGGAGTGTAACTGTGAGGAGTGTAACTGTGAGGAGAGTAACTGTGAGGAGAGTAACTGTGAGGAGTGTAACTGTGAGGAGTGTAACTGTGAGGAGAGTAACTGTGAGGAGAGTAACTGTGAGGAGTGTAACTGTGAGCGGTGTAACTGTGAGGAGTGTAACTGTGAGGAGTGTAACTGTGAGGAGTGTAACTGTGAGCGGTGTAACTGTGAGGAGTGTAACTGTGAGGAGAGTAACTGTGAGGAGAGTAACTGTGAGGAGTGTAACTGTGAGCGGTGTAACTGTGAGGAGAGTAACTGTGAGGAGAGTAACTGTGAGCGGTGTAACTGTGAGGAGAGTAACTGTGAGGAGTGTAACTGTGAGGAGTGTAACTGTGAGGAGTGTAACTGTGAGGAGAGTAACTGTGAGGAGAGTAACTGTGAGGAGTGTAACTGTGAGCGGTGTAACTGTGAGGAGTGTAACTGTGAGGAGAGTAACTGTGAGGAGTGTAACTGTGAGCGGTGTAACTGTGAGGAGTGTAACTGTGAGGAGTGTAACTGTGAGCGGTGTAACTGTGAGGAGTGTAACTGTGAGGAGTGTAACTGTGAGCGGTGTAACTGTGAACAGCCTCACAGCACAGGTGATATGAGGACTTTGTGCGGAGATGTGTATTGGAGGAGTACGCTCCACCAATAGGGGACCTGCCTCCATGGTCATCTGCCTGCACTCCATGTTTCTGGTAGAGCTCAGGGTCTCCAGTCTCAGGGGATCTCTGCAATATCGGCCAGCGGGCAGTATGTGCCTGCATTCAGTCCGCTGATTGACAGACTGCTGAGGAGAGCTGATGAATTTCAGGTGCAGACATTCTCAACAAGTGGGACAGAAATCACCAATCCAAGCTGCCTGGCACTGAGCTCAGAGAGTTAAACCCTCTCCTAGTTACCCACTACTCCCCCAGGCTGCGGCAATCTTCAGCCAAATGACCTTCATCAAACGCTGCACGCTCATTTCCAAGCATATTGCTCACATTTTACACCGGATTTGTTACTTTGGATTCCCGATGGATCGGCAGAGGAGTGGACTCCTGAAATTCCAGTCTTGTCACCTGAGCAGACTATTGGTGAACCCAGGATTCACCTCGCAAACAGCAGCGCACCTCACTGCCTGCAATTCCAGGCTCACACAGCAACCGGCGCTCCGTGTGCCAGGCTACACTCACCAGCCCTTTGTCTGCACCTGGGCCCTGCTCACAGATAGAAGCAGGTGGACTACCTGCTCACGCAAACCATTACTGCGCAAAGTCAGTCCTGGACGCACACGCAAACAGTATAAGGTCTGAGCGCAACTATCAAAGGGCCAGTTCTCCTGTGCTTTGTGTCTTTTCTGGGATGCCAACCAACCAGAACATGAGGCAGCGCCAATACTGCCGGGTCTCCATCCTCGATACACGGTCCACGCACCTCCCAGCGCGGCTCGGGATTAGTTACGTCTCAAAGAGGCGTTGCTATTAATTGAAATTAGGCTCAAATTACTTCATTGCTGCATGTATCCAGCATGTCTGCATTCAGCTGGAGCCTCCTCCAGCCCTCCGGCTCTGCGTTCCTCCAATTCTGGCCTCAGGCACTTCTAGACGGAGTTCTAAAAAGAATAGAACTTGCATTTCTATAGCGCCTTTCCCGACCTCAGCACGTCCCAAAGCGCTTTACAGCCAATTAAGTACTTTTTTTTGGCGTGTAGTCACTGTTGTAATGTGGGAAACGCGGCAGCCAATTTGCGCAAAGCAAGCTCCCACAAACAGCAATGTGATAATGACCAGATAATCTGTTTTAGTGATGTTGATTGAGCGATAAATATTGGGCCCAGGACACCGGGGAGAACTCCCCTGCTGTTCTTCGAAATAGTGTCATGGGATCTTTTACACTCACCTGAGAGAGCAGACGGGGCCTCGGTTTAATGTCTCATCCGAAAGACAGCACCTCCAACAATGCAGCGCTCCCTCAGTACTGACCCTCCGACAGTGCAGCGCTCCTTCAGTACTGCCCCTCCAACAGTGCAGCGCTCCCTCAGTACTGCCCCTCCGACAGTGCAGCGCTCCCTCAGTACTGCCCCTCCGACAGTGCGGCGCTCACTCAGTACTGCCCCTCCGACAATGCAGCGCTCCCTCAGGACTGCCCCTCCGACAGTGCAGCACTCCCTCAGTACTGCCCCTCCGACAGTGCAGCGCTCCCTCAGGACTGCCCCTCCGACAGTGCAGCACTCCCTCAGTACTGCCCCTCCGACAGTGCAGCGCTCCCTCAGTACTGTCCCTCCGACAGTGCAGTGCTCCCTCAGTACTGTCCCTCCGACAGTGCGGCGCTCCCTCAGTACTGCCCCTCCGACAGTGCAGTGCTCCCTCAGTACTGTCCCTCCGACAGTGCAGCGCTCCCTCAGTACTGCCCCTCCGACAGTGCAGCGCTCCCTCAGTACTGCCCCTCCGACAGTGCAGCACTCCCTCAGTACTGCCCCTCCGACAGTGCAGCACTCCCTCAGTACTGCACTGGGAGTGTCAGCCTAGATTGTGTGCTCCAGTCCCTGGAGTGGGACTATGAACCCACGACCTGCTGACTCCGAGACGAGCGTGCTACCAACTGAGCCACGGCTGACACGAGCCCGGTTCGAATCACTTGTGCTGTGGTGGGGGGAGGGGTTGGCAGTGAGTTGACAGAGGCCAGATCAGACCCATCTGCTCATCCCCATTAAAGAACAGACTGGACAGTTGCATGATTTGATGGGGCTTGACGATGAAACTCGTTTCCACGTGTTGCTTCCTGTATAAACACACTCACTGTGTCTGTTCATTTCCAGCGAACTGTTTGAGATCCCCCACATTCGGACGATATATCACATGTTCATCGCCCTGCTGATTGTCTTTGTTGTCAGTACAGTGGCGGTTGAATTCATCGACGAAGGCAGGTGAGAGCACTGCGGACAGGTGGAACCAACTGATGCTGCTAACCTCTAGGACACAAAGGTCCCAATTGTCCTCCCCGCACCTCATTCCCAGTGTACGTTGGGTGGGGCACTGTTCCGTGTTGAACTCCACCCTATTCCCAGGTTCAGCTTGTTTACAAGGCTTGGGCGGACACGAGGCAGTCGACAGCCTGGGATAGGGTACTCACTCCAAACCAGAGGAGGGACATAGTGCGTGATCACAGACATTCCAAGGAATTGCGTGGAAATTAGGGATAGCATAAGATCCAAGGAGAGGGCATATAAATTGGCCAGAAAAAGCGGTAGCCCTGAGGATTGGGAGCAGTTTAGGATTCAACAAAGGAGGACAAAGGGATTAATTAAGAAGGGGAAAATAGAATATGAAAGTAAGCTTGCTGGCAAAATAAAAACTGACTGTAAGAGCTTTTATAGATATGTGAAGAGAAAAAGATTAGTGAAATCAAGTGTAGGTCCCTTGCAGTCAGAAGCGGGGGAAGTTATAATGGGGAACAAAGAAATGGCAGCCCAATTAAATGCATATTTTGGTTCTGTCTTCACAAAGGAGGACACAAATAACCTCCCAGAGATGTTGGAGAACATACGGTCTGATGAAAGGGAGGAACTGAAAGAAATCAGTATTTGCAGGGAAATGGTGTTAGGGAAATTGACGGTATTGAAGGCCGATAAATCCCCAGGGCCTGATAATCTACATCCTAGGGTACTTAAGGAAGTGGCCCTAGAAATAGTAGATGCATTGCTGATCATCTTCCAACATTCGATGGAATCTGGAACTGTACCCATGGATTGGAGGGTAGCTAATGTTACCCCACTATTCAAAAAGGGTGGTAGAGAGAAAGCGGGGAATTACAGACCGGTAAGCCTGACATCGGTAGTGGGGAAAATGCTAGAGTCCATTATAAAGGATGTAATAGCTGAGCATTTGAAAAACAGTGACAGGATCGGACAAAGTCAACATGGATTTACAAAAGGTAAATCGTGCTTGACTAATCTACTGGAATTTTTTGAGGATGTAACTGGGAAAATAGATAAGGGAGAACCAGTAGATGTGGTGTATTTGGACTTTCAAAAGGCTTTCGATAAGGTCCCGCATAAGAGATTAGCGGGTAAAGTTAAGGCACATGGGATTGGGGGCAAGGTATTGACTTGGATAGAGAACTGGTTGGCGGACAGAAAGCAGAGAGTAGGAATTAATGGGTCTTTTTCCGAGTGGCAAGCAGTGACTAGTGGGGTACCGCAGGGATCGGTCCTTGGACCCCAGCTATTCACAATATACATTAATGATCTAGATAAGGGAATTAAATGTAATATCTCCAAGTTTGCAGATGACACAAAGCTGGGTGGGAGTGTGTGCAGCGAGGAGGATAGCGAGAAACTCCAGGATGATCTGGACATGTTGGGTGTGTGGGCAGAAGCGTGGCAGATGCAATATAACGTGGATCAGTGCGAGGTTATCCACTTTGGTGTCAAAAACAGAAAGGCAGACTAATATCTGAATGGCAATAGATTGGGAGAAGGGGAAGTGCAACGAGACCTGGGTGTCCTTGTGCACCAGTCGCTGAAAGTAAGCATGCAGGTGCAGCAGGCGGTGAAGAAGGCAAATGGTATGTTGGCCTTCATAGCGAAAGGGTTTGAGTATAGGAACAGGGATGTCCTGCTGCAGTTGTACAGGGCCTTGGTGAGACCACACCTTGAGTACTGTGTGCGGTTTTGGTCGCCTTATCTGAGGAAGGATGTTCTTGCCATGGAAGGAGTTCAGCGAAGATTCACAAGGCTGATACCTGGGATGGCAGGAATGACATATGAGGAGAGATTGGGTCGATTGGGCTTATACTCACTGGAGTATAGAAGAATGAGAGGGGATCTCATCGAAACATATAAAATTCTGACAGGTCTGGACAAACTAGATGCAGGAAGAATGTTCCTGATGGTCGGAGAGTCCAGAACCAGGGGTCATAATCTAAGGATAACGGGTAAACCATTTAGGACAGAAATGAGGAAGAATTTCTTCACCCAGAGAGTGGTGAACCTGTGGAATTCTCTACCACAGAAGGGAGTTGAGGCGAAGTCATTAAATATATTCAAGGATGAGTTAGATATATTTCTTAAAGCTAAAGGTATCAAGAGATATGGGGAGAAGGCAGGTACAGGGTACTGAGTTTGGATGATCATCCATGATCTCATTGAATGGCGGAGCAGGCTCGAGGGGCCGAATGGCCTACTCCTGCTCCTATCTTCTATGTTTCTTAGTATTTGGGCAGCTTGCCGGGTCCAGGAAAGGCATCAGATGGGCCTCCACCCACCATGACCAGCCCTGCTGTAAACATGGTTCTGCCCTCAGCTGAGTGCAAGTGACGGATCTGAAGGGCAGCCTGCGACCGCTGACACCCAGCTTGCTCGGGTGGGCGTCGGGTAGGGCTCGGCCCAGCGGAATCCCTGGCAATTGACGGAAGAAGCATTAAGATGTCGCTTCTGCGCTGTCGACAGCCCATTTCAGTGCTGCACCGATGTCAGGCAGAAGCTTCCCGAGGATGATCCAGCAAATAGGCAACCAAACACGACAATCTAATCGAGGGGTTCAGGGGTTTATATATAGAATAACAGATACCCAGGAGTGAGTTACAGGTTGGAATCTAATCGAGGGGTTCGGGTGGTTTATATATAGAATAACAGATACCCGGGAGTGAGTTACAGGCTGGAATCTAATCGAGGGGTTCGGGTGCTTTATATATAGAATAACAGATACCCGGGAGTGAGTTACAGGCTGGAATCTAATCGAGGGGTTCGGGTGCTTTATATATAGAATAACAGATACCCGGGAGTGAGTTACAGGCTGGAATCTAATCGAGGGGTTCGGGTGGTTTATATATAGAATAACAGATACCCAGGAGTGAGTTACAGGCTGGAATCTAATCGAGGGGTTCGGGTGGTTTATATATAGAATAACAGATACCCAGGAGTGAGTTACAGGCTGGAATCTAATCGAGGGGTTCGCGGGGTTTATATATAGAATAACAGATACCCAGGAGTGAGTTACAGGCTGGAATCTAATCGAGGGGTTCGCGGGGTTTATATATAGAATAACAGATACCCAGGAGTGAGTTACAGGCTGGAATCTAATCGAGGGGTTCGCGGGGTTTATATATAGAATAACAGATACCCAGGAGTGAGTTACAGGCTGGAATCTAATCGAGGGGTTCGCGGGGTTTATATATAGAATAACAGATACCCAGGAGTGAGTTACAGGCTGGAATCTAATCGAGGGGTTCGCGGGGTTTATATATAGAATAACAGATACCCGGGAGTGAGTTACAGGTTGGAATCTAATCGAGGGGTTCGCGGGGTTTATATATAGAATAACAGATACCCGGGAGTGAGTTACAGGCTGGAAACTAATCGAGGGGTTCGGGGTGTTTATATATAGAATAACAGATACCCGGGAGTGAGTTACAGGCTGGAATCTAATCGAGGGGTTCGGGGGGGTTATATACAGAATAACAGATACCCAGGAGTGAGTTACAGGCTGGAATCTAATCGAGGGGTTCGGGGTGTTTATATATAGAATAACAGATACCCGGGAGTGAGTTACAGGCTGGAATCTAATCGAGGGTTTCTGGGGGTTTATATATAGAATAACAGATACCCGGGAGTGAGTTACAGGCTGGAATCTAATCGAAGGGTTCGGGGTGTTTATATATAGAATAACAGATACCCGGGAGTGAGTTACAGGCTGGAATCTAATCGAGGGGTTCGAGGGCTTTATTTATAGAATAACAGATACCCGGGAGTGAGTTACAGGCTGGAATCTAATCGAGGGTTTCTGGGGGTTTATATATAGAATAACAGATACCCGGGAGTGAGTTACAGGCTGGAATCTAATCGAGGGGTTCGGGGTGTTTATATATAGAATAACAGATACCCGGGAGTGAGTTACAGGCTGGAATCTAATCGAGGGGTTCGGGGGGTTTATATATAGAATAACAGATACCCGGGAGTGAGTTACAGGCTGGAATCTAATCGAGGGGTTCGGGGGGTTTATATACAGAATAACAGATACCCGGGAGTGAGTTACAGGCTGGAATCTAATCGAGGGGTTCGGGGGGTTTATATACAGAATAACAGATACCCGGGAGTGAGTTACAGGCTGGAATCTAATCGAGGGGTTCGGGTTGTTTATATACAGAATAACAGATACCCGGGAGTGAGTTACAGGCTGGAATCTAATCGAGGGGTTCGGGTTGTTTATATACAGAATAACAGATACCCGGGAGTGAGTTACAGGCTGGAATCTAATCGAGGGGTTCGGGGGGTTTATATACAGAATAACAGATACCCGGGAGTGTGTTACAGGCTGGAATCTAATCGAGGGGTTCGGGGGGTTTATATATAGAATAACGTGTACCCGGGAGTGAGTTACAGGCTGGAATCTAATCGAGGGGTTCGGGGGGTTTATATATAGAATAACAGGTACCCGGGAGTGAGTTACAGGCTGGAATCTAATCGAGGGGTTCGGGGGGGGTTTATATATAGAATAACGTGTACCCGGGAGTGTGTTACAGGCTGGAATCTGCTCGAGGGGTTCGGGGGGTTTGTATATAGAATAATGTGTACCCGGGAGTGTGTTATAGGCTGGAATCTAATCGAGGGGTTCGGGGGGTTTCTATATAGAATAACAGATACCCGGGAGTGAGTTACAGGCTGGAATCTAATCGAGGGGTTCAGGGGGTTTATATATCGAATAACGTGTACCCGGGAGTGAGTTACAGGCTGGAATCTAATCGAGGGGTTCGGGGGGGGTTTATATATAGAATAACGTGTACCCGGGAGTGTGTTACAGGCTGGAATCTGCTCGAGGGGTTCGGGGGGTTTATATATAGAATAATGTGTACCCGGGAGTGTGTTATAGGCTGGAATCTAATCGAGGGGTTCGGGGGGTTTATATATAGAATAACGTGTACCCGGGAGTGTGTTATAGGCTGGAATCTAATCGAGGGGTTCGGGGGGGGTTTATATATAGAATAACAGATACCCGGGAGTGAGTTACAGGCTGGAATCTAATCGAGGGGTTCGGGGGGGGTTTATATATAGAATAACGTGTACCCGGGAGTGTGTTACAGGCTGGAATCTGCTCGAGGGGTTCGGGGGGTTTGTATATAGAATAATGTGTACCCGGGAGTGTGTTATAGGCTGGAATCTAATCGAGGGGTTCGGGGGGTTTCTATATAGAATAACAGATACCCGGGAGTGAGTTACAGGCTGGAATCTAATCGAGGGGTTCGGGGGTTTATATATAGAATAACAGATACCCGGGAGTGAGTTACAGGCTGGAATTTAATCGAGGGGTTCGGGGGGTTTATATATAGAATAACAGATACCCAGGAGTGAGTTATAGGCTGGAATCTAATCGAGGGTTCTGGGGGTTTATATATCGAATAACAGATACCCGGGAGTGAGTTACAGGCTGGAATCTAATCGAGGGGTTCTGGGGGTTTATATATCGAATAACAGATACCCGGGAGTGAGTTACAGGCTGGAATCTAATCGAGGGGTTCGGGGGGTTTATATATCGAATAACAGATACCCAGGAGTGAGTTACAGGCTGGAATCTAATCGAGGGGTTCGGGGGGGTTTATATATAGAATAACAGATACCCGGGAGTGTGTTATAGGCTGGAATCTAATCGAGGGGTTCGGGGGGTTTATATATAGAATAACAGATACCCGGGAGTGAGTTACAGGCTGGAATCTAATCGAGGAGTTCGGGGGGTTTATATATCGAATAACAGATACCCAGGAGTGAGTTACAGGCTGGAATCTAATTGAGGGGTTCGGGGGGTTTATATATCGAATAACAGATACCCGGGAGTGAGTTACAGGCTGGAATCTAATCGAGGGGTTCGGGGGGTTTATATATCGAATAACAGATACCCGGGAGTGAGTTACAGGCTGGAATCTAATCGAGGGGTTCGGGGGAGTTTATATATAGAATAACAGATACCCGGGAGTGAGTTATAGGCTGGAATCTAATCGAGGGGTTCGGGGGGTTTATGTATCGAATAACAGATACCCGGGAGTGAGTTACAGGCTGGAATCTAATTGAGGGGTTCGGGGGGTTTATATATCGAATAACAGATACCCGGGAGTGAGTTACAGGCTGGAATCTAATCGAGGGGTTCGGGGGGTTTATATATAGAATAACAGATACCCGGGAGTGAGTTACAGGCTGGAATCTAATCGAGGGGTTCGGGGGGTTTTATATATAGCATAATAGATACCCGGGAGTGTGTTATAGGCTGGAATCTAATCGAGGGGTTTGGGGGGTTTATATATAGAATAACAGATACCCGGGAGTGAGTTACAGGCTGGAATCTAATCGAGGGGTTCGGGTGGTTTATATATAGAATAACAGATACCCGGGAGTGTGTTATAGGCTGGAATCTAATCGAGGGGTTTGGGGGGTTTATATATAGAATAACAGATTCCCGGGAGTGAGTTACAGGCTGGAATCTAATCGAGGGGTTCAGGAGGTTCATATACAGAATAACAGATACCCGGGAGTGAGTTACAGGCTGGAATCTAATCGAGGGGTTCGGGGGGGTTATATATAGAATAACAGGTACCCAGGAGTGAGTTACAGGCTGGAATCTAATCGAGGGGTTCGGGTGGTTTATATATAGAATAACAGATACCCCGGAGTGAGTTACAGGCTGGAATCTAATCGAGGGGTTTGAGGGGTTTATAGATAGAATAACAGATACCCGGGAGTGAGTTACAGGCTGGAATCTAATCGAGGGGTTCGGGGGTTTATATATAGAATAACAAATACCCGGGAGTGAGTTACAGGCTGGAATCTAATCGAGGGGTTTGAGGGGTTTATATATAGAATAACAGATACCCGGGAGTGAGTTACAGGCTGGAATCTAATCGAGGGGTTCGGGGGTTTATATATAGAATAACAAATACCCGGGAGTGAGTTACAGGCTGGAATCTAATCGAGGGGTTCGGGTGGTTTATATATAGAATAACAAATACCCGGGAGTGAGTTACAGGCTGGAATATAATTGAGGGGTTCAGGGGTTTATATATAGAATAACAGATACCCGGGAGTGAGTTACAAGCTGGAATCTAATCGAGGGGTTCGGGGGGTTTATATATAGAATAACGGATACCCGGGAGTGAGTTACAGGCTGGAATCTGATCGAGGGGTTCGGGGGGTTTATATTTCGAATAACAGATACCCGGGAGCGAGTTACAGGCTGGAATCTAATCGAGGTGTTCGGGTGGTTTATATATAGAATAACAGATACCCGGGAGTGAGTTACAGGCTGGAATCTAATCGAGGGGTTCGGGTGGTTTATATATAGAATAACAGATACCCGGGAGTGAGTTACAGGCTGGAATCTAATCGAGGGGTTCGGGGGTTTATATATAGAATAACAGATACCCGGGAGTGAGTTACAGGCTGGAATCTAATCGAGGGGTTCGGGTGGTTTATATATAGAATAACAGATACCCGGGAGTGAGTTACAGGCTGGAATATAATTAAGGGGTTCGGGGGTTTATATATAGAATAACAGATACCTGGGAGTGAGTTACAGGCTGGAATCTAATCGAGGGGTTCGGGTGGTTTATATATAGAATAACAGATACCCGGGAGTGAGTTACAGGCTGGAATATAATTGAGGGGTTCGGGGGTTTATATATAGAATAACAGATACCCGAGTGTGAGTTACAGGCTGGAATCTAATCGAGGGGTTCGGGGGGTTTATATATAGAATAAGAGATACCCGGGAGTGAGTTACAGATTGGAATCTAATCGAGGGGTTCGGGGTGTTTATATATAGAATAACAGATACCCAGAAGTGAGTTACAGGCTGGAATCTAATCAAGGAGTTCGGGGGGTTTATATATAGAATAACAGATACCCGGGAGTGAGTTACAGGCTGGAATCTAATCGAGGGGTTCAGGTTGTTTATATATAGAATAACATACCCGGGAGTGAGTTACAGGCTGGAATCTAATCGAGGGGTTTGGGGGGTTTATATATAGAATTACAGATACCCAGAAGTGAGTTACAGGCTGGAATCTAATCAAGGAGTTCGGGGGGTTTATATATAGAATAACAGATACCCGGGAGTGAGTTACAGGCTGGAATCTAATCGAGGGGTTCAGGTTGTTTATATATAGAATAACATACCCGGGAGTGAGTTACAGGCTGGAATCTAATCGAGGGGTTCGGGGGGGTTTATATATAGAATAAGAGATACCCGGGAGTGAGTTACAGATTGGAATCTAATCGGGGGGTTCGGGGTGTTTATCTATAGAATTACAGATACCCGGGAGTGAGTTACAGGTTGGAATCTAATTGAGGGGTTGGGGGTGTTTATATATAGAATAACGGATACCCGGGAGTGAGTTACAGATTGGAATCTAATCGAGGGGTTCGGGGTGTTTATCTATAGAATTACAGATACCCGGGAGTGAGTTACAGGTTGGAATCTAATTGAGGGGTTCGGGGGGTTTATATATAGAATAACGGATACCCGGGAGTGAGTTACAGGCTGGAATCTAATTGAGGGGTTCTGGGTGTTTATATATAGAATAACAGATACCCGGGAGAGAGTTACAGGCTGGAATCTAATCGGGGGGTTCGAGGGGGTTTATATATAGAATAACAGATACCCGGGAGTGAGTTAACGGCTGGAATCTAATCAAGGAGTTCGGGGGGTTTATATATAGAATAACAGATACCCGGGAGTGAGTTACAG
>CM059451.1:28316063-28318563 GCA_030390025.1 Squalus acanthias
AGACACTCACACATACACACACACTCACACACGCACACGCTCACACTCACATGCACACACTTACACACGCACACGCTCACACGCACACACTCACACACTCACACTCACACACAGACACTCACACACACACACACACACACTCTCACACACACGCACACTCACACGCACACACACACACACACACACTCTCACACACACACACACTCACACGCACACACTCACACTCACACAGACACTCACACACACACACACACACACACTCACACACGCACTCACACTCACACACACACACACACACACACTCACACGCACACACTCACACACGCACACACACACTCACACACACTCACACACACACACACACTCACACACGCACTCACACACACACACACACACACACTCTCACACACACTCTCACACACACACTCACACACACACACTCACACACGCACTCACACACACACACTCTCACACACACTCTCACAGACACACACAAACACACACACTCACACTCACACATTCACTCTCTCACACACACTCACTCACACACACACACTCATTCACACACACTCACTCTCGCACACACACTCACACACACTCATTCACACACACGCACTCTCACACACACACTCACACTCACACCGGATACTGACTCTCACTCACACGCACACACTCACACACTCACACTCACACTCACACACATGCACACATGCTCACACTCACACACAGACACTCACACACACACTCACACACACTCACACACACACACTCTCACACACACGCACACTCACACGCACACACTCACACACGCACACACTCACACACACACGCACACACACTCACACATACACTCTCACACACACGCACACTCACACGCACACACTCACACACGCACACACACACACTCACACACGCACACACACACACTCACACACACACTCTCACACACACACACAAACACTCACACTCACACATTCACTCTCTCACACACACTCACTCACACTCACACCGGATACTGACTCTCACTCACACGCACTCACACTCACACACTCACACACTCACACACTCACACACTCACACTCACACACTCACACACTCACACACACACACACTCACACACTCACACACTCGCACACACACACACACTCACACTCACACTCACACACGCACACATGCACACACGCTCACACTCACACACAGACACTCACACACACTCTCACACACATTCTCTCACACACACGCACACTCACACGCACACACACACACTCACACACACACTCTCACACACACACACAAACACTCACACTCACACATTCACTCTCTCACACACACTCACTCACACACACACTCACACACACTCATTCACACACACTCACACTCACGCTCACGCTCACATAAACTCACACACACACACTCGCACACACACTGCCACACTCACACTCTCAGACTCACACATACATGCACACTCACACACTCACACACTCACACGCACACACTCACACTCACACTCACACACGCACACACGTACACACACACACACTCACACGCACACACGCTCACACTCACACTCACACACACACACACACACACGCTCACACACACACTCACACACTCACACTCACACACAGACACTCACACACACACTCACACACTCACACGCACACACTCACACACACACACTCACTCTCACACACGCACTCACACACACACTCAGACACACTCATTCACACACACACACACTCACACACACACACTCACACAAACACACACTCACACAAACACACACTTACGCACTCACACACACACTCAGACACACTCATTCACACACACTCACACTCACGCTCACGCTCACATAAACTCACACACACACACTCGCACACACACTGCCACACTCACACTCTCAGACTCACACATACATGCACACTCACACACTCACACGCACACACTCACACACACACACTCAGACACACTCATTCACACACACACACACTCACACAAACACACACTCTCACACACACACACACACTCACACACACACACACTCACGCACACACTCACACACACACTCACACACACACTCACGCACACACACATACTCACACACACACACACACACTCACACACACACTCACACACACACACTCACACACACACACACACACACTCACGCACACACTCACACACACTCACACACACACTCACGCACACACACACACACGCACACACACACACACTCACACGCACACACTCACTCTCTCACATTCACTCACACACGCACACTCTCACACACACACACACACTCACACACACACACACTCACGCACACTCACACACGCACACGCACACTCTCACACACACACACACACTCACACACACACACACTCTCACACACACACACACACACTCACACACACACTCACGCACACACTCACACACGCACACGCACACTCTCACACACACACACACTCACACACACACACACTCACACACACACACACTC